>JARJCX010000332.1:0-131997 GCA_029282285.1 Mycena rebaudengoi | reverse complement strand
CAACCCTAACCCTAACCCTAACCCTAACCCTAACCCTAACCCTAACCCTAACCCTAACCCTAACCCTAACCCTAACCCTAACCCTAACCCCATGTGCTTTGCTTTCAAGCCGAACTGAAGAAAAAAAAACACCTACCAAGCGTAGGCCCTCAGAGGGAATCGAACCCACGCCTTCTGGCATTACACCCAGTACCACCTTTCAATTGAACCAGACGACCACCATGGTCCACGAGGGCGCATTTGTGGGTTTGTGAGCTTGCTTATATGTGAGTTATATTTGCTGTGTTTCGCAGGAGCGGCGCCGAATCGTGCACAACATCTAGATACAATTCCATTTTCAAATCCAATGCAGGCGGATAGTTCAGACTGAAACACACCCGTACGCGTACTCGGGGCATAAATGTTTCGCGGGCATTATTGCCGACTGCGCTATGCTTTTCGGGGTTGCGCCGTGCGTCTGGATTCTAGAGCGGCTTGGTTATATCGCACAGCTGGCGTCGGCTGGGCGCAGGGAGCGTGCATTGAACGCACCGAATGTAGGGTGGTTTTATTTGTCGACGTGAGGAGGATCGGTATTTTCGGGAGTACTGGTGTAGACTGGTGTGCTAATTGGGTTGAACGTGCGGCTGAACGTGCGTTGGACTTGTAAATTATGGCAGCAGGATTGCCAGAAGACGAAAGGTAAAGAAAACTCCTTGCACAGATAGAGCACTCGTCGACCGACCAATTCGAAGCTCTCGTGAACACAGATCCAGATCACAGAGATAAAGTAGATAGAGATAAGAATAGATTTGCGGGCGTCAGAAGTGCTTGACACAATCGCTCTTGCAGCCCTCGAGCCATGAATAATTTGAGTTTCAGTTTCGGAACGCTCGTCGCTCGTCGCTCGTCGGAGTCTGAGAGGAAACAACAAGGAAGACCATCGAAGTCAGGAGAAAGACATGTGCGTCACCATCCCGGATCATTTCTGTACGTCACTTCCGCAATACCGGAGCTGAGGCCCGGTGGTCCTTGACTCTGCCCATCATCCACTGACTCACTCTCCTGCTACACTTGACTGGGACTACCTATTGTTCTACCAGGCTTGCATTCGGTTGCACGCTGTTCTTCTCACTCTTACTACTTGGCTACACCTACAAACGATATCGAATATCTAATCGGCTTCCATCTATTCTAATCGACGACAGCGCACACAAAACGCATTATACACTACGAAGAAGACGACGCACGACTGCACACCGCCTCGCGCGAATCGCAGTAGTGCCACTCCTGCGACTGCTACGGCCGCAATGCATCTCGGAACACCGTAATGGATGGAGTAGTTGACGCGGGGGTCAACGGCGCTGACTCGGAGGCGAGTTTTGGGCGGGCGCCCCGAGATAACTTGAAGCTGCGGGCGGAGGACCGGCGGAGTAACAGTCGGACTGAGAACCTGAATAAATGCACACTTCAAATGTATACCTTCAGTAAATTCCCAATGCATCTCTCGTCCACCCTCAGTCTCGCACTCCTTTCGCTGGTTCCGTCCTTGCATGCCCTCAATACTTCAACCCATCCGGTTGTAAGCGATGACATCGAATGCCCCTCGGGATATTCGCCCACCTTCGTGCACAACACCTACACGTACAATGGCGCCTTGAAAGAGTTCACCGACATCGCGGGGTCGTTCTTCCACCTTCAGTGGTATGCCGTACGTACCATGTCCCCCTTTCAGTATCCTCGCACGACGTCTGAAACGTTCCCAGCCGAGCGTCACCCATTTTAACACTACCGGGACGGACAACGTCCCTGGAGCGACGCGCGCAGGCTTGTTCGGGGGCACGCCGTTCAACGAGACGCTCACGACGTACGATACGCGCCCAGATGCGCTGTTGTTCACGATACGTGGCAACCTACCGGAAGCCCTTGGGGCTTTTAATATCGTTAGCTCGGTCGAGACCAAGCGCTTCCAGAGCATTTGCAGCGGGAAAGCGACCTACATCGATGTGCTCACGTACCTGTGCTCCGACGACCGGACGGCGGCGTATGATCTCTTCTACAACATCCACACGACGGCATTCCAGAATCTAGCTGTCATTATTGGGACGACGGTGCTTGCGGGAGATTGCCCTGCGTAGCGGTACTCGCTTCGTCTCCACGGTTGCTAAATGAGCCAAAGAACTTCAAAGATGACCAGTTGGC
The DNA here is from genome assembly GCA_029282285.1 of Mycena rebaudengoi. Lineage (NCBI taxonomy): Eukaryota > Fungi > Basidiomycota > Agaricomycetes > Agaricales > Mycenaceae > Mycena > Mycena rebaudengoi. The sequence goes on along the minus strand of JARJCX010000332.1, from coordinate 129,816 downwards.
CCACCATCGTCTATTTAGTCTCTTTATTTCTCAAGGCATAGCAAATTTCGATCCTTGGTTCTCATTCGATTTGTGTTTGGAGTATGGTGGTACGTACCTTGAATTAGTTTCGGGGAGTCTCGTAACTTCGTCAACGTAAAAATTGTTCTATCCCTGTGTCTCAGTAAGTTCAATTGAAAAAGGATCTGAACCGTCGACGATAATTACACACCCAATTATCGTATTATTACATTCAAATTGGCACCGGGTGTGACGCGTGACCCGTCGGACCATTTCAACGTTTTGACACTGGCGAAAAATTCGCGTGACACCAGTAATTTTTTTCGATTTTCGACACAAAACTTTGGCTTTTACGTTTGGGAACTCGGACATTCCCCCTTTTAACGGTGCGACCCCGTGTAATTTGCAGATGTAAATATTTCTAAGAAAAGTCAGCCTCAGCGCATCCCCCTGCCATGGAACTACATGTATAAGATATTGAACATGGCGGTAATTCTGACTTGCTCATAGCTTTCGGAAACCCGTCATGCACTTGGAGGGAATCGAACCCACGCTTTCTGAAGGTGCTCATTGATATTGAGCCAGACGACCACCATGGTCCATGAGGGCTTGGATATATCTTTTGTGAGCTTAGGTATGTGCTTTTTTCAAAGAGGCGCGTGAATGTTTCCGGACTTGACTGGATATCACATTCATGTTGGAGAGGAATAGCAAAGCCTTTGTGGTAAAATATCAAGCCAACAAATCTTGAACTAATCCTGAGGTCGTTGACAAAAAAAAAATCTCTTTACCAAATTCCAATTGTACCCTCGGAGGGAATCGAACCCTCGCCATCTGGCAGCAGCTTCATGGCCAAATTAAACCAGACGACCACCATGGTCCACGAGGGCTTAATGGTAGATTTGTGGGCTTAGATAGGCCTGTGTCATTTTGGAGCAGATGTACAGAGTCAATTAGACAGGTTGCGCAAAAAGCCATTGCAGCCATCAGATGGCTTTTTTTGCGTGCGCACACTGATGGCTAATGGCTAATGAAGTCCAACCGATGAGCCAATCTATCTCAGTTCAATGAAGCTAATTGAGAGTGTGTGCTGGTATGCGGCTCAAAAATAAATTATATCCATCCTTGTCCCACAATTTTCTCCAGGAATCAAAATGTTGTCATGTCAAATTGTCTTTTTGGGCTGGCGTTACATTCTAGCCTGTGGATGGTGTATATATGCTGACAAGCACCCAATCTACCCACATTACTATCCAGGCACCGAAGCCATTTTAGCCATTGGCCATCAATTTGTGCACGCAAAAAAAGCCATTTAGTGGTTCAAATGGCTGTTGCGCAACCTGTCTATTGACACAATAATTCAAAATTGACACCAGACGACTACCATGGTCTATGAGGGCTTGGATGTATATTTATGAGCTTGGGTATGTGCTTCTTTTTTTCAAGGGCACAGTGAATATTATTCCTGACTTGACTGGATATGTTGGAAGGAAATCAGCTTGCCGAGTCTTCTGTGAATAAAATCTAACTAAAAATATATATCGGGCCAAAGGATCTTAAACGAATAATCTTGAACTTACTGAAGGAACAAAAATCTTCTTCATGTGGCTAGCCTGATGCCCTCAGTCTATATTTCAGCACCAATTGAACCAGACGACCACCATGGTCTACGAGGGCTGATCGGTATCTTTGGGTGCTTGTTATATGTGCGTTGTTTACCAGTGACCGCAGTGAATACTTTCCATGCAAAATTGAGAAATCAGCTCACAGAACAAACTGTGCTTGATATATGCGGAATGCGGCAGACCATGCATTTTTCTACATGCATAGAATTTTTAAAAAAAATGACTTGTCAGTGGTCACAACCACGCTCTCGGAGGGAATCGAACCCACATCTTCTGGTCGGCTTACATCAATTCTTCCCAATTGAACCAGATGACCACCACGGTCCACAAGGGCTGATTGGTACGTTTGTGAAGCTGGGTATATGTGCTCTTTTTCATGCCATGAACACAATATTTACGGATTGAAAAAAGAAACGACACAAATGTCCTACCTAACGTCTTACCACCATGCCGATTTTTGGAACTCGCCCGATCGAACTCGCTCCGGACTGGGAACACCCAGCATTGCTCAAGAATGCCGGCCCAATGGCCGCTGCAACGTGTTGCCCCTGCAAGCGAGCCCCAGGTCCGAAAATACTTGAACTATGCGCAAAACGCAGATTCTGGAACACGCTTGCGGAATCGCATTTTTCCCGCCCAAAAATCGCTGAACTCAATGACGGAAGCGTCTCGAACGGCCTGATGTGCCCCGAAATACGCTCTCCCAACGAGAGCTCCCTCTACAATGCGATTTCATGCCTGCCGCACCCAATACTCGCACCTGTCGCCTACGCGCAGTTCCAGCGGCCATCCGGACCCAAGCAGGTGTCACAAACCCTGCGGTCCTCCTAACAGCCAATAGCCCGCAACCGGGCCCAGTAGATCTCTCCGCCATCTTGGAGGGTGCTTTTTCGCCAGCAGCCCTGCCAGCGCATCGTTAATTCGGATCCATCGGGTCTCAAACCGACTTGACCCGGGCTACCAAATGGAGTCCGATCGTGATCGAGGAGGCTGTGCGTTCCACCTGATTCTTCGCGCTGACTTTGCTAGCTCGTTTTCTGGTGGTTCTGCAGCACCGACGCGCTTGAGACCGAGTCTAGAAACAGGAAAAATATTTCAAATAGGCGCAAAACGCGTATTTTTGGGACACGCAATCGCAACTTTCCCCCAGAAGTCGCTGACGGAAGCGTCGCAGTAGTCCTGCCGTGCTCCGAATTCCGATCCTGCAACGAGATTTCGTACCTCAAAGTGATTTCATACCCGCCGTGCCCAACCCGTGTACCTGCCGCCAACGCACACTCTCAATAGCCATCCGGGACTAAAACAGGTGCCACAAACCCTGCTGTCCTTCGAACAACCTATATCCCCAAATCGGGTTGGATGGACTCGCCATCGTCGCGGGGGGCCTTCTTTCGCCAGCGCGCTCTTGCCAGCGCATCGTCAATTCGGATCGGCCGGGCATCAAGCCGGGATATCAAATCGAGCCTGAACGTGTGTACGCGCGCGGCGATATCTTGCGCAACCGCTGTCGTCCAGTTCTGGAGGGTGTCGCTACCGACGTTCCCGTATTTCCGACGTGAAGTTGCGTGCTTAAGCTTGCGCAAAATTTCCTACCGAGAACATGCCCGCAACTGCGCTGCGCACACAAGCTAGTCGGCACCATGAACCTGGCATTTGATAGTTGTTTCAATTTTTAATTGGGCATAATCCTCCTGAATGGATAACCACCAACCTGGCCTCGCTGTGCACTTCGCACCGAATTAATGATCTGGAATAATATTGGCACCCAGTTTCTTACTGGTGTGATCCATCCTCATGTCGTCCTTTGAGCCCATTAACTATCGAGGACGGAACCGTCGCAGCGGACTCTGACTGAAACAGCATGTGTGCTCAACGCAACTTTGCTCAGTTATTTATACTCCTTTCTCAGGCCACGAGACTGGTTTATTGTCAGCAGTGGACCTTCTTCGGAAGTCGAACACGTTGATTTGTGGTCACGCATGCACTCTGCAAAGGGACGACATACGACAGCTCGCTGTGTACTGGTGGACACCGGGGATTTTTACCTGGGAGGAGGGAACTCCTCCCGTACACTTGCGCACTCCGCTTGTGGTCAGGTCCCACAGGGTTCTAACCGGAAGTCCAGCCATTTAAGTGGCCGGCCAGTCACTGTTAGCCAGCGTCTTGTATTGATCTCCCCCCTGGAATGGTGTTGTGCTCGGTTTGCATCTTGTAGATTACTAGAAGGATAACCACCCCGATAGTTCTACATGTTTGTATTCCGTAAACTCGTTGTTGATGTTGTGGACCACGCGAGTATAATAAGTCCCCCCCCCCCCCCCCCCCCCAAATATATGCCCTCGGAGGGAGTCGAGCCCACGCCTTCTGGCGTCACTTCTTTCCGCTTACAACTAGACCAGATGACCACCATGGTCCACGAGGGCTTATTAGTATCTTTGGGAATTTGGTGATGTGCCTTGCCTTCCCGCCGTTTTACTGGAGCCAACAAAAAGACAGAGGTTCGCCGATTTTATGCCCTTGGAGGGAGTCGAACCCACGCCTTCTGGTCGTGCCATCCTTAACGGCCTAATTGAACCAGACGACCACCATGGGCCACAAGGGCTTATATCTATCTTTATGAACCTATTAATTATACCTGTGTTGTTTCGCCGTGTATCTACACTGGAGAGAGACCATCTTGTATTTATGCTGAAGAGATATTATATTGCACTTGTGCCGAAGAGAAATCGCGGCTCCTCTGATGAATCTGCAAAAAAATGTATATTCGCAGGTTGCACCAACCGGGAGCTTGAGGGGAAACAAAAAAGAAAACGGTTGATGAACCAGCATATGTCCTCAGAGGCAATCGAACCCACATCTTCTGGTCTAAAGTTGCGCCGTGCCGAACTTGATACAGATGACCACCATGATCCACAAGGGCTTATTTGAACGTTTGTGAAACTGGGTAGATGTGCTTTTTTTTATGCCATGAACATAATATTTAGTCGAGCAGGGAAAAAAAGTCTTTTTCTTCACCATTCCCTCGGAGGGAATCGAACCCTCGCCTTCTGGCGTCACTTCCTCTCTATTCTAATTGAACCAGACGACCACCATGGGCCACGAAGGCTTATCTGTGGGTTTGTGAGCTTGTTTATATGTGAGTTATATTTGCTGTGTTTCGCAGGAGCGGCGCGGAATCGTGCACAACATCTGGATACAGTCTCATTTACAAATCCTTGCGGGGCGTGCTGAAGCAAATGCAGGCGGATCTGAAACACAACGGTACTCGGGGCACAAATGTTTCGCGGGCATTCCTGCCAACCGCGCTATCCTCTTCGGGGTTGCGCCGTGCGTCTGGATTCTAGAGCGGGGTGGGCGGCTTCGTTATATCGCACAGCGGGGCGGAAGGGGCGAAGATTGAACGCACCGAATGTAGCGTGCTTCTGAGGAGGATCAGTATTTTCGGGAGTATTGGTGTGCTCATTGGGCTGAACGTGCGTGCGTTGGACTTGTAAATCATGGCAGCGAGATTGCCAGAAGACGAATGGTAAAGAAGACGCTGTGCGTGGATAGAGCGCTCGTTGCGGTACCGATGGATTTCGAAGTTCTTGTGAACGCAGATTCAGATCACAGAGATACAGCCGTTTGCATAAAGGTGTGAAAACACGATTTTGTTTTCAGCAATCACGTGGCCGATGCCGATCAATGCCGCCCTTCGGGATTGAGCCGGGATGCCCCAAACACTCCGTAATCCTGGTCATCAGTCCTCAGTTGCATGATTATCGGGTGTTAAAATTGGTCTTTGCTAGGTTCAGAGGTCCGGCATCAGTCGGCATCAGCCACGTGATCGCAGAAAACAAAATCGCGTTTTCACACCTTTATGCAAACGGCGGTAAATAGATAGAGATAAGAATAGATTTGCGGGCGACGTCACAGATACGGTGCTTGGCACAATTTTTAAATTTCTTGCAGCCCTCGAGCCATGAATATCCGTGGTATTTGACCCAGTCACTAGCAGGAGACGAAGGCGTTCTGCGCGCGCCCACGGAGAACGTCATGAAAGACACGTGTGTCGCCGGATCATTTCAGTACGTCACCTCCCCAATTTCGGACCTTAGGGCCGGTGGACCTTGACTCTGCCCACCATCGACTGACTCACTCTCCTGCTACACTTGACTGGACTACTTATTGTTATACCAGGCTTGCATTCATTTGCACGCTGTTCTTCCTTCCCTCTTTGCAATTACTACCTACTTTCGACAAGGCTACTATCGACGTAGTGATGCCCGTGGCCCGGCCTCAGGCCGTGAAGCCCGCCAGGCCGGGCCCGCTCAGGCCCGAGCCAGGCCGGGCCCGATGCACGGCTTCTGACGGCCCAGGGCTCGGGCTTGAGATTTTTGAGGCCCGAGCCAGGCCGGCGAGCCGCAGCCTCGAACCGTGAGAAATTGTTAATACAATCTCGCGCGTAACCTCTCGTAACATTGCGGAGCTGCCGTAGTTGTTCCAATCACCGCATGTATAGCTCGGAAACTCGGCGGGTCGTTGTAGATTTTGCATCGTCACATCCACAGTGACTATCAAAATCTTTTCTTCTTGACAACTTTGACACTTGCTTCCCAATGGCGAGGCGCGCCTGCCCAGAGAAGCTCCTACCCCTCCTCTTTTTAGCACTCAACGCGACCCAAAGGCGAACCTATACCGACAACAACAACTAATGTTATCAATGAAATGCGAGTATGTTTTATTTCCTTGTTATGTGATGTTGTTTTAAATCTAATTCACGTCTAATTGTCGCCGATCTGGAGGCCGATGATTTGGAGACGGCGACTGTGGATAGGGCTGAGCGAAAACGAGGTTGGGATCACGTTGGGATTGGTTTATTGGCGACGATGAGGGTAGCAGGTAACTAGTTAGAAGAAAAAACATTTCTTGTACGAATTTGGTAAGCAGGCCGCGGCTTGGGCCCAGGCCGAGCCGGGCCAGGCCCTCCTTGCCGGCTCGGGCTCGGGCCTCATATTCTTGAAGCCCAAGCCCTGCCAGGCCGGGCCCAAGCCGCGGCTTTCAGGCCGGGCCGGGCCGTGGGCACATTAATCGACGCAATCGCATATCTAATCGGCTTCCATCTAATAGTGGTTCAAGCTCACCGCCCATTAAATGAAGTCTGATGTTCAAGTGCCAGCTGTGGCATCTTAACACGATGGCAGTAAGAAAAAGTCCTCCCGAATCAGCATTATAATGACAAAGCAACAGTTCATGTAAATCTATGTTCGATGTTCAAGCCCAAGTATATGTTTGTGTTGTTTTTTTGGCCACACTTGTCAATTGCCCGCTTTGGCCGACAACTGAGCACTAACCCAGCCCAATATCGCGGGCTTCATGGCTTCACCGATTGCTTGTGGCCCACCAGCAGAATTGAATAAAAGGCAAGGTGTATCCTGTACTTCCTTCAGATTCCAACCCCCCCGTCACATTCCAATCGCAGTCTAGTGCTTTCACGCATACCGAGTATCCACGAGACGCAACCCAACATGAGCCGCGAATATATTCACTCCGCTTACAACAGCCTGAGAGATGCAATTCCACCATGTGCGTGCTTAACAGAGTCATCATCACATTATTTTCATGCTCCGGGCTGCATTAGCAACCGGCACAAACACCACCCAGATCCCCCCTGTTACTTCTGTCAAGTCTACACCAACGTCTTCCCCCCCTGGCGGTAGTAGCACCGCAGTTGCGTCCACCCGTCGCGGTGCTCGTCCACGTACGGTTTACAATACATAACTGTCTATTCTGTGTCTGACGTTGTGTTTAGACATGGACAATGCTTATGGCCGGGGACGAAACCCTCGCAGGGACTCTCGCAGTAGTTCTGTAGCCGGCTCCTCACACAGTAACTTACCTACTGGCAGGGGACAGGGTGAGTCTTCTGGGAGTGCCGGCAGAAGAAGTGGTTCTGCTCTCCGCGACAATTACCGACGCCGGGGCGGTAGTCGTGGACGTAGCCGCTCTGTAGTCGCTCCCACTTCCTGTACGTGTTTTCAGGAATGTGTTCTCTGAATTTAATATCCTGTGTAGCTCATACCCGACCTCGCTGTAGCTCGGCAGTCGGCTCCAGATTAACCTATGTCCCAAACACCGGCGCACAACTCAGTGGTTTTTCTTGGCATCCGCCTTCCCAAGCTCGCAATACCAGCACCGGCATGCAACCCAGCGCATATCCTGAACATCCACCCACCAGCAGTGCCTTCCATCCCGGTGATTTCTTGAGTTTCGGCAAGAAATGTGTTCTCGTGTCTAACATTGAATGCAGGCCAGTATCCCGCGGCATCGAGTGATTCTCCGATGACTGCGACTCTTCGCTCGGAAGTGCATCCTACCACATACCTTCCCATCTATTCTGGTAGCACCCGGCCGTCGCATACGGGTTTACAAGAAATTGGTTCTCCGTGCCTAATTTTATGTGTAGCACAGCACACCGCGGCACCGAGTGGTTCCTCCATGAGTGCCAATGACTCGCGTGGAAGACCTTATTTCCCCCCCGCTGAATTTGGGAATGACCGTACGTGCTTACAAGAAATGTGTTCCCGGTATCTGAAGTGGTCATGTCTAGCTTCGAGTTCGAACACGAGCAATAGACACGATTACCCTCACACCCTCTCTTACCTCACTTCTCCGGCATTCGGTGGTGGCTATTATTTTCCTCTTTCCCCGCCAGCTTCTTTTTCTCCATATGGCACTGGCACCACTGGTCAAGACGATTCATTTGGTGGTAATCAGTATTCATCTCAACTTCATTGGCATTCTAGGAATATCGGCGACCACTCATTGGATCTTGAGGCAAATAATGTTTGCACTTGCCATGCCGGCTGTAAAAATATGTACCCCATACCTACATATATGGCTTGGGCACCCAAATGAACTACACATATAGCTAGGATTTCCCGGTGTCTATCCCAGTGCCTAGTAGGTTGCTGTCGGAGCCTGATGTTCATGTTCCGTGGCTGTTGAGCAGAGCCACCCACAGCCACTGCCCACAGCCACAGACCGTGAATATCAGGCTCTGACGGCAACCTACTAAGGTATAGGAGCTGGGAGTGGATTAGCAGCCTGAGTTCCAAGTGCAGTACTGGCGGGCGTTCTTTGTTCGGTCAGATTGCGCACCTCAATCTATTTCTCGAGGGACCCTCTTCCCTTTGTTCGTCACCAAGCTTTGTTCCGCCATTGCATCGACAGCGAAATAATATCCGTCGCGCTCATGTTTGTAAGCTATTTCCCTCACGGATGGAAGTTCGGAGCGGGTAGATGCAAAGACTTCTTGCTCAGGGCCGAAAGATCCATCGAGCCCCGCCGATCCGGGTAAATTCAAGGTGAGTTTGGCTAGGATTTAAATTTTTCAACGAGGCACACGCATTGACACGTACATCCACCTCATATGCCACTGGGTTGACACTCCTTTTACCATAATGTCGCTCAGCCCGGCGCTCGCGCAGAGACAAAGTTTACTCCACACCTCGGTTCGTCCCTTAATAGTATCTATTTTCTACCAGTGCGACCACCAATAGTTATTTCCCCTGATTGCACGGAAAGCGACGGCGAGCTGATCTCTCACGGGAATCTTCGCGCATGTTCTGGGTCATTCTTTCTTATGTCTATTGTCAAGGTCGTGTCAAAGCTTGGTCAAACCGTGTCGCCAGAGGTCAAAGCGCGTCGTGTCACAGTGGCAAGCGTGACTTTCAGCCTTTCACTGCCACTGTTGACTGCACTGGCCACGCTATCGTTCCCTTGTCCTGTATTCTCAACAAGGCATAGTCATGTGAGCCACAGTACGGCCTCAGGTACGAAGAGCACAACTATCCGCGGCAAACGCCTCGATTCTCGGGTATTTCAATGCGCACTCTTAATGGCACCCCGGCTCCTTCGCCCAACGCATTGGCTACAGACAGGTTCACGAGATGAAACCAAATGGTTTCGAGGCCATCTAACACCGGGTATCGCTGTCTAATTCTTTCGTGCCGTTTAGGATTCAACTCCCCGCCGTCCGCGACGGAAAGCATTTGTTGCCCTTGAGGAACGAGAGGAAAGTCGCTTGGAGGAATCATCATGTACCAGATGCTCCACTAAATAAAAGGGTCAGCAGACTGGTAGAGTCGACTTTCCCCACGTACAAGTTCCATAAATAAATTTCCAGTCACATTCAGCGGAGACGACTGTGTGATGTCTGTAGACTCCGTGTAAGGCGACCAAGTGGAATCCTTCTTCTGAAACTCTGGTTCCAACGTCAGTCTTTTCCGAGATTGAGAGTCTACGACAGTGGTTTGGTTGATGAGTGACTGAGAGCAACCGATAACTTGGATCGATGAGGTGGCATTGTACAGGGGTGGTGCGAGATCGTGCGTGATCCCACGATTGACACTAGAGTCTAGGATTGGGATGGTGCTATAGAAAAAGGCGGAGCCGAAAAACGTCCTGTTAATGGGGACGATCATCCCGGGCTCTGTGTCGATGATCTGAGCAATTTTTTTATCCTGGGAACGAATGATGATCTTACGAGTAGGGTGGATGATCTCATAATAAGGCGCAAAACCAGGCCATGTCACATTCCACGAGGTAGTATTCTCGAATGGCGTGAGTACTACGTCCAGTAGGTATCCGCATGTAATGTTGAAGCTCGTCCCATTCACGGTAACGTTGCCAACGCCTTCGTTGGGAATCAGAACATCATAGATTGTTCCGTTATGTAAACCCAGTGTCGGCACAGACCCTTGAAGAACGGACGGTAGGAGGGATAGTGGTTGCGGTAGAAAGAAAGCAAGGTTGTCTCTGTTCGGTGTAGTTCAGACTGAGTGAACTGGACATGAAACCAAATAACCCACATAATATCGAACCCAGGTGTGTCGGACCAGTTATAGCTCGGGAGCCCGCGAGTCTCCACAGGGACGGGGCGGTACACGTTGACAGTTTCCAAGGAGAATAGCACGGGGCTGGTGATATGCAGGACCAATATGCTTGCGAGATACAAGAACGTGAAGAAGACACCGATGATCGAGGCGGGGACGGCCTTCTGAATCCAGAGCTGAAAAATCGCGGATCCGATCCCGGCCCAGGCAGCAGCGTTATCATGCGTCTCCGTCAGCGTTTGTTCCCGTTTGAGGCTGCGTCGCATAGAAAGCGTCTGCGTAACGAACACCAGCGATGCTGAAAATACCTTTGGTAGCTGGGTCATGCATGTTCTACCGAACGAGGACGAGGCACGCACCGTTCCGATTGTCGTCGAAATCGCAGTAAATAAGAACGAAGCAATTCTTTGCTTTTCCAGTGAGAAAGTGAGTCGATGCTCCAGCCCCTTCACCGATATACCGAGGAGAATGAGATGGGTTACCACGATCAGGCAATGCAGAACGACAGATAGCAGAGACAGAGACGATCTCGGGAGCAGCGATTGAATGTGTCCTTGACAGATGAGTGTTTGAGGTAATAATCTGTAGTATGGGATCCATCGTACCTGCGCGCGATTGAGTGCGTCCTTGACGAATGAGTTTGAGCAACGGAATACATAACCGATGTACTGTACCTGCCCGCAAGCGAAACAACGTCTCACGAGAGCTGGTGGTGGTTGCTGGGTCCTCTCCCTTCCGCAAGTTTTCAGTGCTGTTACCCTGATCAGCTAGCTCCAACGAAGGCACAGCGCGACGATGCATCCTCGAGTCGAAATTCAGAGGGCATGAAGAGGATTCCTGTTTGACGTGGGGTGGGCATGGTAACCCAGAACGCAGATCGACAATCAGAAATCAAACTCCTAAGCGAACGCCGAACCCCGCGGACCTCGTCTGATCTCGTTATGTTGAGTGACGAGCCCGAAGGTAGGTCAATACCTCAGGCGTTCAGCAGTCTAGGATATGCATTATACAAGTGCCCGTGAAATAATAATAATGATAAAATCCATTGAAGACCATCTAATCTTCAAGCAAACCTAGTTTTGAAATTAGAGCTCGGCTCGAACGAATGAGGCACGAGGCAGAAGCGCTACTCCATTACTGTAGAGGTACGGTGTAGCAGGATATCCTCAGAACATACTTGTTATTTCGGAGCGCCGCAGATGCTGCATCAGACCCGCTCCCTAACCGAACCCTACTCTCCACCCCGTCTGAATGCGGGCCAGATCTTATTTCGAGGATGAAATCTTCCCCAAAACTTGTATCGCCGGCTAGTGTTGCCGAACGTGCGTCTCCTTCCCGTCTTCGTCTTTTCTATATGCTGCCTCTTATGTCTTTAGTCGTATACTCAATTTCTCATAGGACGGCCCAGTCCTCCTCTTCCTTCGGACGGCCCCATCCTCGAGCAAATCCTGTGGCCGGCCCCATCGGCTCCCACTTCGCGAAAATAAAGGATGGTCTCGCGCTCCGAGATTGCATCATGTTCGGCGCTACTTCGCGGCACGGTCGATAGATGCTCTCGCAGGCAATCCAGCGTCAGGTGGGTAAAAGCATACGCCCTTATACTCTGCGCTTTGCCGACATACAGCTGCTTCAGTGGTTCACAGGCACCATGATATCTGGAGGACCGATACCTTTTATAGTGAGGGAAGACACGGTTGCCCCGCCCGAACTAACTTGTTTATGTCCAAATGGCGACGCAGAGACGAGATGAGTGAACGGCACGCGCGCGAGATCGGCGAGGACACAGCTGTTGAGAGGAACAGAAACCTTCCGAACAAAAGGAATGAGATGGGGATTGTTTCGAGAGTGCAAGCAACTTGGTGGAACTTAAATCCGTTGGAGTCAGGCCAATTTATCGATACAGGTGATGCTGAGCAGGATACACCGAAGACCTCGTCACGAGAGTGCAGGAAGGTTGTCAGAAGGTGAGTTAGTAGAAAGATAGTCGAAGATGTGGTCCAATAATTCTGGAATGCTTTGGACACATGAGGCGACGGTCGGCTAGATCTATCAGCCAGGTAGGTAGGTAGGTAGGTAGTATTACACGGCACGGTCCACTCATGAACGCCGGTTTCCAGGAAGTATCCCGCTGTACACGCTATTACAACATCGTCCCTGGGCCCCCCAAAATTCCGTTAGCCGAGCTCACGGTCGCAGTACGCCGACTCGCCGCGGTAGAACTAAAAGAATCTAAGGAAGCAACAGTCAGCACTTCAACTATGATTAGCCTCACTCAATCGGTACACGGGAACGGCATAGAAGACTTCAAGAACATCAAATGCGTATTTTGCGACCAGGGCAATCGTTGATCTCGGATAAATGATGGCTTTCAGGAACTCCGTCTCGGAAAGTTCCGCCATCCGGTGTCGTAAGTTCGGTAAATCAGTGAACAGCAGGAAAATGACATTTCAACAATAGCGCTCGCCTGACGAATATTCAACCTGTAGTTCCGCGGGGGAATCCTAGGTTATTCTCCAACAAACCCGACCTTTGAATTATGGCTTGCGCAGTTGGGGGTATACATCAGATTTTTATATACCTCACTTGGAAACTATTGTAGCCACCCCTCCGACGGTCATTTTGACCCCCCATCACTCCACCCCCCTGTAAAAGCTCGTCTCGATATGGCCCCCATCAGTAGGGGCAGAAATGGCGCGCGCAAAAAATTTGCAGCCCCGAACCGGCCCGCTATGCAGCGCTCGATTAGTACCGCCGGGGTCCGTCCCCCCGGTTCTGAATACCTAGAACTGTATGGGAGCATCGGGGCTCACTCTCACAAAGAAAATCGGATTTTTCGGCCCATCCCCTCGACCCCTGCATTCCATTCCATCCGTCGCCGCCAAACGCCGTCCGTTTGGCTTTCCCGATGCCCAACACATCGAATATATACTCATTTTCTCCCAAAAAATTGAGCAGCCCCATTGTCTTGATCCCCTCTTCCTGATGAGCGCAAACACGCTAAATTCCACCCATCCGTTCGGGTCCGGTAAAATTGATGCGGACTGCCGCGCATTGACGCGGCAGTGACGCGCACTAACGCGGCACAGTACTGTACACTAGGACATGTTTGCACAATGTTTTCTAATGCCAATGCATCAGTTTGGACCAAAAAAACAGTTCCGTAATTTTGGTCAGTTGAGACTAAGATTCACCAAGAACAAATGTTGCTTTGTAGTCTCGTCAATACTACGGGTCAGCTTGTAGAATTCAGTTCCCCATTGTGTATCCTAAACTGTTAATATGGTCAGCACCACGGATTTGATACAGGTTGGCAAGATTTCAATGGAAGTCTTCTCCCACATGTTTCAGAACTTCGGCAAAATTCCCATGTTGTAGAGATAGGACTAGAAATAATTTGTGTCTAGACACACATTTGCTGTTTAGACCCGTGCTTAATCCCCACACATCCAATACACGGGACCATGTTTAAATAGACGGTGTAAGCAGTGTTTAAACTAACAAAAAAAAAAAACCTGTGAACGCACCCAGCAAGGAGTTTGGGGCCCCAGTATTTGAGCACCAGCCTGACTGGCTCCAGTGCGAACGATGTGTTGCAAACTGAATCCAATGAATTAAACTGGAGTCATTAAAGAAAGAAAAGCAACTAGAAGGGTGGGTACAATTTGCTGTTAAAAATGGGTCAACTGCATGATGGCCCATGCAGCGTGAGTCAAACAGGTCTGGTGAATGTGGCACGGTCTGACGCGCATTGACGCGGAAGTGGCACGGTACTGACGCAGCAGTTGGTGCGCTGCATCCAAGCACTGACGCGGCGTGGCTGTGTCATGGACGCGCTGTCTCTAACTCTCCAGAAAACGCTCCCTGTACACTGGGCCCAGTTCCCACAAGGTTTTCTCATGCCAGTGCATCGTTTGGACCAAAATTTTTTGGTCAGTCAAGTCCAGTAAAAGTGCGGAGAACTAACGCACACTGATGCTGCATGTCCTAAATTTGCCCTGGCTGCAACACCTTGTTAGTGAAATCTATTTATGTCCTGAAACAATTTAAGGGCACTTGTGGGCACTGTAAAATCGTGAAATCCGCGCTGCATTGGTTTTTTTTTCATTCCACTCACTCATCTTTGTGTCAATTAACAGGTTGCGCTTGAGCCACACTCAGCTTGGGGCAAGTTAAATTGGATCCTTCACAGGTGAACAATGTGCCCAATTGGGGGAATTATTTTCAATGAGGTAATATATGGAGCTCCAAAACGTTGCGGAGTAGAAGTAAACACACCTGTGGTATGTGTGCAGGGTTCAATTTTAATGCTCGCGAACGGGTTGGTGGCGAAGATTGTGGGTGCTTTCTTTATATGATGCGTGCGAGGCTTGAAGGAAAAAGTTCCGACGCGTTGCAGCTCGAAATCAGCTTGCGGGGTGGCTAAATGTAAGGGCCGGAGAGCGTCCGCGCGCGGGAGGAACCTGCAGAAACGTGAAATTTTGAATATGAGCGCAGAAGGTTTCGCGACACAGCTGGGCGTCGAGGATACAAGGCGGGAAAATGGGAACACCAATTTTTGAGAAAGAAAATGCGCGGAATTCAAGCGGAGCTCACAATGCACCGTACCGCATGTTGGGTGCGCACAGGGCGGTTCATGGGAACACAAAATAACTAAGAAATGGGGGTCCTGCGACTCAGCCGACAAGTTAATTGAAACAAGATACAACGCAGTGTAAATGGTCCACAAGTTGATATTTCTTTCTGGAAATCACCAAAAATATGCATGGTTTTCTGAATGTTTGATTGATTTATGTCGTTGAGAATCAAGTGAACACGTTTGTTAACGGAATCACTTTGAACACCACTATGTTAAATGGAGGCTAATTTTAACCACAGTTCGAAGCGGGAGACATGCGATAGCTTGCCAAATTCGTTTAAAAATGATGACTGTGCCCTAAGGCTCATAGTGAAGGTTGTTCCAATCGTCTTCAGTTCAGTTGGGGATTTCACGGGCAGAGCCAACCATCTAATACTTTTCTTGATTGATGTTAAGAATGTGGGAAGACCATCAAACAGCGATTGAATGTGTATTTATCTTCAGTACCGTTCCAACGGCCTCACTCAAATGTGACAGTGTTTACGCCAAAATATTGTACGAACATCCCCTGTAAAAGCCCCAAATATGTGCTGTAGGAACGAGGATCCTAACTCTCTGTTGGGGATCCAGTAACAGTTTAAACAGCACCACAGTACGGCTGTGGTCATTGACGCGGCATTGACGCGCACTGACGCGGCAGTGATGCACACTCACGCGGCATCGACACGGCACAGGCGTGGTACTTAAAATGTTTTAAGAACCATTTTAACTACTTAGAACCCACGAAATAACTTTTTTGAACCTCCCCGTGCATGGTTGAATAAGAATATCAAATGATGTCAACACATATGACCAAAAAATGCACTATGTTTCTACTTAGGCTTGTAAATCGCAGTCCATAAAACTTCTAGCGCGCCTCTAGACCAAATTCATACACCTACAGATGTTACGCCTCGATTTCGCAGGGTTTGGAGTAATTTTAGTCATGCCGCGTCAGTGCCGCGTCAGTGCGCGTCAGCCGCGTCAAAATATCCTGACCCGTTTTTTCCCCTCCTGCTGTCTGCAGTATCTCTTAAACGTGTCTACTCCTAGTAGATTGCCGTCAGAGCCCGATATTCATGTTCCGTGGCTGTTGAGCAGAGCCGCCCATAGCCACCACCCACAGCCACGGAATGTGAGCAGAGGATCTGGAAGCTTGAACAAGGCCGAGACATCAGATGAAGACGGTGCCAAGAATATTGCGTATTTTTGGACAACTTGATCGTCCGCGGGAAGATCCGACGTCACCAGGGCTATTGAGATGTGGAAGATCGGGATGGGTTCTGTGGACATGGGCAGCGACAAAAATGTGGAGATGGTGCGCGAGATGAGGGAAAGGAAGAGGGCGGATGGAAGTACCAGGAGGTCGTCACACTGCATTTCTGGCACGAACTCTGCATGGATATTTCAGCCGGGGGACCACGGTTTTAAGCGACGCTCCGGCACTACGTGTCTTTCGGCGCTGAGACTCCGAATACCAATGTGTGAGCCACCACCACATACTATCGATGGCCCACCTTTGCAAAAGTGCCTACCTTTGCAAAAAACTTTTTTAGCGACCTAAATTCTTGCTCTATCCCTTAGATAAAATAGATATGAGCTCTTCCATACTCTATTGGTATACAACTGAAGTCTCTAGTTGGTTAGTGTCCAGACGACCTCGGAAAAAAATCAAAACCTGTCAATATTGAGCCTTAAACAGGTGTAAACACGCTCGGCCTTTTATACCTCTTGCTACACTCAATGCCTGGACTCCCAAAAATTTGGAGGTGAATCTTAGAGGTCTCCTCTACACGACCATATTTTTTGTTGAATAATAACCTGTTTCTATTTTGTGTCCAGCTATCGTTTTCAACGCGTGACAACCCCGAATAGAAATTCAAACTCCGCTCGGCACTGCGTTCGGTACGTAACGTACCGAAAGCTTTGCTGAAACGTCGGCCTGATCGGCAGAGGAGTGACAGGCGTGATGTTTTTTGCAAAGGTGGGTCAAAAAGCATCAAAAACGGACCCCTTATCGGCATGCTTATACCTCTACCCCCAGGTGCCAGTAAATTCTAGAAATTTTCGAGGACAGCATTGAGACCCATAGCTTGAACTCTGTCTAAATTTTAGAGAAATCCGACTCCAAATGCTTGAGTAGCACTCCCATCAATTTTTTTTTGCAAAGGTGGGTGATCGATAGTATAACCAAAGACAGCCAACCACATATAACCAGGCTGTCGCATCCCTTACCTGGTTATATCAGTGCTGATGTTAGGGGAGCCTGAACCACATTGAAGATGTACATGTACATCCAGGTATATTCCGGCATCTTCCGAAACAATAACATATGCCAACATTGGTTCAACTTGCCGCAGCATCCAGCCATCGATCTTCAAGCCCGTTAACGCTAAATATCTTACACTGGTGATCCAGGTCGATACAACTTTCTTATTGCACCAAATTTGCGCGCTCCCCTATTTGACAAGAGGTATCTTATTGGAAACCACCGGATTCCCCCTGGCCCTGGATTCTCTATAATAATAGCTGTTCCTCGCCGGGCTTGAGTTTCCCTCCATGTCCTCAGTTCCCGAATGCTGATCCACCCGGCCCCCATTTTGTCGACCACTGGGTAGCTTGTCACTATCTCATCTCAATGACTCCGTCTTCTGACCAGCTTCAGAGCCAACAGCGGACAAGATCCGCCTGATGCCACGCGTTGGGGAACCTTATGTGCGAGAGAAAATCTGTTCCCGGGTCATTTCTTGGTGGCTTTCGCCCAGACTCACATGCGATGCGGCCTATCTAGCCGTATCGGCAACCGGGGTTTCTGGCGCCGGGTCTGCGGCACTGCCTCATATGGAGTCCGTAAAAAGTAGCTTATGCAAACCAACTTGTACTTTGCTGGCCCCTTTCGGCACGCGCGCCGCAAGTTAACTTAAGTTTTCCCATGGGTGCCAAAACTAACTTAGCTTTACTTGGCAGCTCACCCACTCCCGGAACAAAGAATGGCTGGCATACGCAAAGTCATCATCATTTCCGAGCCATATTTATTGGCTTACACCTCTTTACAGAGATTCCTATTGAACGGGAGGGCCCTCATCCATGACCGTAACCATGGTTCGACCGCACCGGTGCCACAGGTGTCATGCTGGTTCCATCAGCTATTATCTCTGCTTGACAACAACACAGCTACAGCACAGGATTCCAACCCCACGGCCCGTTGAAACACTGGCGCGTCACAGCCGCGTAACGGGTTTGTATTTTTGGCAACACTGAGGCCAGATTCCGCCAAAGGCTGGACACATATATGCGAACATTTATTCACCATGCCCGTGTTCCCAGATTTGACCACGTTCTTGGTGGTGCTTGATATCGGTTTGAACTAAAATATTCTTACAGCAGTGATTGCCTCTTACCTTGCTAACCTGTTTTGCCTCCGGAAGAACCAAGGAAGCTCTTAGCATCGGCGATTTGACAAGGTTCTTCTGCCTTGGGAGTCTCGGGATCCTGGTAAAGCCTCACTATATTGAAATAATCTAACTACCCTTACTACAAATTCGATAGCGGCTTACAAGTGACATTTAAATCAAGAATACAATAGCCCATGGAGATATCTGAAGACAACCGTGTACTCGTTACAGCCGTGCGTGAACTGTGCCGTTCCGATGGAGGGCGAGACAGTTCTTCGATGGCCGTACAGAGCATGTGCTGTACTGTGGATAGCCCGGGGATTCCACGACCGGGCAGCCCTATCAATGAACACCTTCAAATCTCGATATTATTGCAAGCCCACCAGAAAACATACAAGGTAGGTTCAAAAGAAGTCAACAAATACAGACATTCAAGTTCAATTTACTGCAGGTACATCAAGTTAACCAAGTTAACTTACGGTACGGAAAGTTAACGTAAGGTACGTAAGTTAACTTGCCTGCCAAGTTAGATCAAGTTAACACGGACAAATTAACTTATACCATCAGATGCCATCACTACCGCCAAGTTCACCCGTTTCCCTAAGTTAGGTCAAGTACGTGGACAGTAAACCATTTCTGATGAACAATTATCACCAAAACCAAGACATATTACTAGCTCGCAAGTGTATAACACATCCCACGTCACTATCCAACCTTACGTGGTCGTGTGCTTCGCCGCACACCAACCGCAGCATTAACCGTCTCTGCAGGATGGACTTCGGGGCCACCCTCCTCTCCTGGACCCTCCTCCCACTTCCTCTTGCACCCAATGGCTCCCATTTCGATATCTTCCGCCGTGAGCCCAGATTGTAAGACGGGATTAATGCTCTTTGTCTGTGATGGTGGAGGATCTGATAAAGGACTACTGAATTCATAAGCGAGTGGCATGGCTGTAAGTGAGTTGATAGTAGTTGGTGAACTCGTTGAGTTCCAGTTATACTCCTGGCCTTCGAGGTAAGCTGTAGCCAGCACAAAACCAGCCGGAATGCGCACAGCGGCAGTTTTGCGCAGGATGGTCCGCATTTTACACCAGCGGAAGGGTGTGGGAATGCCCTCGTGGTCGCTCTCAGGAGTCTGAAGAACGATTTCCGGCACTGTTGAATGCCTAATTATCCCTCCCTTCTTTGCCGCTGCAAAAGGGTCATTTGCAGATAGATTCTGAAGCTCTGTCGGGGTGAAACGGTAGGCCAGGAAGTATAGTCATCTTGAGAGGATCGATGCAAGTACGCACGGAGAATAGCGAGCTGGAAAAGAATGGATGAAAGTATTGTGGCCCTTAGGTGCAGCGACTCCGATACCGAATGGGAGTCATCCAAAAGTGATGCTGTCACTGCCTGATGAGCATGACTGACATGCACCTCAATCAGCGACGCATCCTCAGGCAAAAGCTGAATGCTAGAAATTCGGTGACAAACTCCTGTGCGTGTTTGACTTGCTTCAATTGTGGGCCTTCCGCCATCCATTCGTCATAGTCGGCTAGGATCGGGTGGACAGAAAGGTCGGTTGCAAGGAGAATAGCAACGAAACAGGCTGCGATTGAAATCCAGGAGCAATGCTAGGAGCTGTAAGGCTGTTGCTTGGGTGAGGCTCGTTGCGCTGTCCCTGCGACAGCACATTTGGAGTTCGAGGATATTTGAGAGGACGTTGGAGGGATGGCGGTTCTGGTTGATGTTTTGGGGAGAAGAAGAATTGCC
This sequence comes from Mycena rebaudengoi, assembly GCA_029282285.1. Taxonomy (NCBI): domain Eukaryota; kingdom Fungi; phylum Basidiomycota; class Agaricomycetes; order Agaricales; family Mycenaceae; genus Mycena; species Mycena rebaudengoi. The sequence goes on along the minus strand of JARJCX010000332.1, from coordinate 109,551 downwards.
AGAGTGCGTTCAGCATCCTGCGATAAGGGCGAAGAAAAGGACAATGGAGAGAACCTGTAAGAGTGAGATTCCGAAGCAGGTAAGCGGAAGCCTCTATATCCACCTAAGCAAGAGTAACTAGGTGTGCGAGTTGAAAAAAGCAAGTAAGTAAGTAAGCATGAATAGGAGTCACTTGCCTCAGTTTTCACGTACACAGAGGCAAGCAGAAGTTTGAGTGCAGACGACTCGAGTATCAAGGTATTTAAACTAAGTATGATCGCAACAATGTCACTAAATGGTCATACAAGTCCCTGAATATAACAAGAAAAGAGAAAAAGTTTCATCTATAAATTCACTGTTAGTTCCCCGTCTTCCCTGCAGGCACGGCCACAGCTATGTGAGAAAACGCAAGGTAGTGTGAGAGTTATGCGGCGTGCCGGGTCTGGCAGCAGTGACAGGTTCTCACAAACTGTGGAAGAAGCTCGACACCTGAGTGAAATAGGTGACAATATGTCAACTTGCCTTGAATGGACAGCTGGTCACGACAACAGGCCAGCATCGACTCTGAAGGCTACACAGGTAACAGACACCCATTAAACTGACATTCGAGCAGTGGTGGCTTAAGGGACAAGCCAAAAAAAAAAATAAGCCTTATGCTGCCCTTTAACGGATTGGTCCAAAACTTGTTAAGGCTTAAGAATTCGGGCTGGTAATACCGAGCCGGAGATCCGGTACTCGTGAAAAAAAATTGCGCGCCTTGTCTCCTCCGCCAAGGGTCTTGAAGACCATTTCGACAGGGGCAAAAACAAAACAAAAGTCACTTCGAGACTGCAAAGGTTGCGTCAGCCATCACCGTGATCGATTCAAAGCGGGATGCTCGGCTTGATGATGGTGCAATCGATTGAGGAGTATGGCGACGAGTACCTACCTTGGAGTTGCTTTTATAATGTACTACAAGGTGCAGCCTGGCCCAAAATACTGTTTTCTGTACTGTATACGGTTATTTCCTAAAATAAATTTAAGCCCTTAATTATCCCTTAAGCCCTAAGCCTTAAGGCTCCGGCCGACCAAAGATTAAGCCTTAACGGCCACCACTGCATTCGAGGCGGAACAAGGCTCTGGGACTCTTCCTAGCGGTTCTTCGGGGAGTATATATACATTAGCATGCTGTTAACTTGTTTCAGCATTGCTGAACTTATTGGAACTTATATGTGCGTAACTTTATTGTACTTGAACTTTTACTTAACTGTACTTGCGAAACTAATGTAGCCTGCCACAAGTTAATGTAAGTTAATTTTCGCAGGCTAAGTTAATTTACATAAGTTACTTGTGCAACCATCCCCTGGTGGTTGGAAAAAGTATCTAACATGCCTTGGCTAGTGCCTAAATGCCTACTAATGATAACCTATCCATGCGCAAGTTTACTAGAAGATTACGTGACAACAAACCGTCATCCAATCCTTTAATCACTCTTTGGCCGGATTTTGACCACACTGGAAAAAGGGAGAAGACGATCTTACATCTTTCATCTTGTCTTTGTTACGAGCCCTAAATTTAGGGACACAGGTAGACATTTTTGAACCTTGTTTTTGTGCCAGGAAGATGTGGACCCCCGCAGTATGAGGCCCAACTCATCTCCATATGTATCAGAGGTTTTTATCGCAGTTCACTTCAGCAGGAAAAAAAACAAAATAAGGTACAATTCGAAAGGCAAGCTACCAGTAGAGCCTTTCTTCCCGCTTGGAAAAGACCGAGGCTGGTGCACAGAAAACACAAAAAAAAACAAGCTAAGCCTCCTCCTCAACGGGTCGCCAGGTATTTAATCTTCTTATAGCTTAAGATGCAGAAGGATAAGGATTGTGCTTTGCACTCCGGTGCTCGTGCTCGTAATACTGCTCTTGACTGGGCGGGTGACTCGGAAGAAGTGAGGGAAAGTTAACCGTGGTCTGTTACAGCAACATGAGCGCTTGGACGGAAGCTCCTGGGATGACGCACCTGTTTCGAATTGTGGAACGACTGGAATCTGAGTGCGGTCTGAGCGGCATGCTCCGCTTCTGATTCCGCGCTTTTTTTCCGATGACGAGAGTTCAACCTAAACACAAGGTTGATTACGGCGTCTGACCATGATATCCTGGACGGAAATACATCGCAAGAACTGAACAGGCGTACAGAGACGAGAGCGGAAAATCCACGATAAAATTCATCGAGGTTTGCTGTGAAGGAGTTCAATACGATTTCCACGCGACAAGGTCCAACTCACGCACAGGAAAAACAAGGAACAATGTGACATCTAGCAGGGCTGCTATGGCCGTTAAGGAGCCCGTTTCCAGCGTCACTGTTATCGCGATATTGAGCACAGTATGGGTTGCATAAATGTCGTACATACAACGTATAATCCTATTAATTTGCCCGTCGACAGTGCTGAATCCGGTCTTGCGCGTGTACTGCATATGCGTGTTCAGAACAGATAAATCCATCAAGTGCAGATATAACACCATACCAGAGCGTAGCTCATTCCAACCGCAATCACAACATCGCACACCGCACCCAATGCCAGCCAGACCGTAGCGGCTGCTATGAAGCTACCGAACTCTTGAAATTCCGGATTCAAGAACACCTTGACAGACATATTGATACCGGCAGCTTGAACATTGCATCAGGGAAGGCTTCAAGAGATTGCCCATTGCAAAAACGAACCGAAAGAGCCAATCGAAACCAAAGCGATGATCCCCGGGAGGATGAACGATCCAGTGATGACTGTGGGGTTGGTTGTGTTGAGGATAATCACGCAACGAAATGACATCGCCATACCGCTGATTCTCCAGGCCGCGAAAATTTGGATCGGCGCCGATACAATCGACTGCGAGGAAGATGTCAGTTTGAATGATGCATAAAATTGACAAAAACACACTATAAGGATTGCATCTGGGTTACGATAAATATTTTGCGGATTGCAAAAGTATCAGGCGCTTGCTTACCTCCGGGCAGCACTGGGTTTACGGTTTACCATCAGACTGAGATAAAATTGAAGAAACTCACGGATTGGAGATACTGTAACTGCCGCTTTTGTTCCTGAAATTTTGCTAGAGGTTTAGTAGCCAAGCTCATGTGATGGACGACTCCCGCCCACTAACCGTAACGAATAATCAAGGGCTCGTAGATTATGCCACACTCGACAACGAGGTTGGCGGTCTCAACGATGAACAGATATAATATCTGGATATTTTCGAATCATGCTGTCAGGCGAGAACAGAGCACGAACGAGGTATCGAGTGAACGGCAAATCGCTTCCCACGTATCAAAAGTAATGTTGGGGGCAATTTAATGTTGTGGCTCACTTGGTAAACCGCTGATAATATGCAAGCATCTAGGCAGAGGTCGTCAGACGTTGGAGGGAATCCACATAATTCTCGAGGTCACCTGTGTAACCAGAGCCTGGATTCATCCTTAGGTCACTAGAACAGACATGATAACGAAGAAAGCCCACCCCGTAAAGCAAAGTGTTCAACAGGACACCTATTCGCCGGATAAGACACATGCAGACGGCAGGTATCACTCAAGGCACACCGATCAGCATGGGTCCGAAACTGCGCAATACAATCAAGAGGGAGGAAACAGAGCAATTCGACAAGGTGCTCACAAGAGATCAACTCCGGCCATGATTCAGGTGGTAAGAAGTGAAGAAGAGAGAAGAGAAAAGAATCCGGAAAGCGAGGAAGATGAATACGCCAACCAGCAGGACTCGGGCGCACTTATATACCCCACCCATCAGAAGATGCACGATGAAAGATGTATTATATAAGGCACCGCGACAGACTTGGTGTATCTTTCGCACTTTGCATCTGGTGAAGAACCTTAGCCTTGGGTTTCTGTTGTGCCACGCCAATCCAAAGCTGCTATCGAAACATCCGATCATTCCCACGAAGGCTTCGGTTCATTCATCCTGTTGTTCTCCGAGGTGATCGATACTTTTTTTGGAATCGTTGCCATGTCTGAAACGCCCAGGGAAATTGTAGAGGATCATGCCGGTCATATTTTGACCGGGATGTGGCTGTCCGCAGCGGAGTCGACATCGGCGCCAGGAAAGCTTCAAGCTCGAGTCTGGTCGTTGATCACTGCCTGTGCACTCTATCGATGTTATCAAAATATCGATCATGGTGTACATCACTGGGTATGACCACCATCAGCTTCCGTGTCAAAGTGAGTCCATTTTGTGCCCACGGGATAGGAAGGAAGGAAAGAAGCACTCATCGCGGAGTCTTAAATCTGGCAGGTAAGCGGCGCTTGAATATTTCTGATGGCAATAATGTACCATTAAAAAAAAGTATTCTCAGCGGATTTCACGTCTAGACATTAATTAATAGACATCGGGCTCCGAACTGGCTGGAAGTCATAATTAATTGAAACAGTATTGTTGCAGTATTGCTTTTTCACAAGTTATAATCCGCCTTAGACTCGACCCACATGCCCAATGAGTGAGAATGAGCTCTGGTCAATAATGGACAAGTCAGAAAATGACCTCATATATACGCGATATAGGACAAACAGTTTATTTCTGTCAATAGACGTTTTGCGCTGCAGCCATCAGAGCCATCTGATGGCTTTTTTGCATTGCACAAACGGATGGCTAATGGCTTGAGCCACTTTTGATAACAACTTTTTTACCTACCCTGATGGGAGATGACGTGACCCAGTCCTCATGCATGTAGAGAAAGACTCACCGATGGGTCTATCACTCAATTTTACAATGCTTTTCTGATTGTATATTTTTGATCCATAAAATGAACAGGACACCAGGTCTGATGTGACCAAAAATACTTGGAGAGTGCATAGGGCCTCTTGGTGTTCTTACTGTGCACTTGGGCTACCTGTGAAAATTTTGCTTGCAGCCACTAGCCATCCATTGCGCAACGCAAAAAAGCCATCAGATGGCTCTGATGGCTGCAGCCCAAAACGTCTAATGAAACATGGACGCCGAATCGTCAGAATAAAAGTGCGTGCCGGCGCCAGGCTCTAGCTTCTAAATGCAGAGACGGGTACTAATCTGCCTCATCGAAGGTAGCGCGCAGGCCGGTGGTGCGGAACTGGGATCCAGCGCCACGCACCAAACGGGGCTCTGCGGAGTTTGAGAAAAGGAAAGTAATTGAAGCGGGTCGGGATGGTGAGTGCGAATAAATCAGTGACGCGTGCTGTAAAGAAGATCAGTTTTGGCCCAATCGATACCTGGGAAGGCGAAGTTTGAAAGACCCCACTATTACTAACAGTATATCAACTCAACTTTGGCTGGATCACCATAAATGAAAACCTTCCGAGTATGAGATTCGGTGGATGCGATTTATTTCAGCTTTTGGGCGTGGCTTTTGTGCATACGGTATTAAATGGGCAAGAGTTTTACGCGTGGTGAGGTCGGGAACTCGCCGTGTGCAAAATGCTAATCGGAACATGGCGCTGCGCAGCGCTTGAATGGCTGGAAGACCGAGGTGGCAATGGAACAAGAGGAAGCGTAAATGGGAGGTTGGAAGCCCCGATAAGTGGAGCACGAGCGCCAATAAACAGGAGTGGGAACTCACCGGTGCTTGCCGCGATAGTTTGTTCAATTCATGTATGAGTAGTCATGACGGGGAAGGAGAAGAGAGAAAGAGTAAGGAGAAACGGAGAAACAACGCACAAGACGACGTACATCCAGAACAGCGGCGGGCCACACCTCCGAGCTGAAAATTGGAAAGGTGAGAATGAACGACCCGGGAAATGGATTGAAGTGCACCCTGAAAACGCATAGAAAGGTCAGGAATGCGCGACAGACACGCCGCCTCTCAAGCCAGCGCGGTACCTGTACTCCTATTGGAGTTGCCTCAGTTGAAACTTGGCGCGGGGCGTAGATGGGGGAATAGCTAGACAGATGACGTTGGCGAGAGCGGAAGAACACATGGTGAGATGAAATGTGGGCAATGAAGGAGCCCCAAAAATCCTTATATAGCCCGGCAAACCAGGACAAGAAGTCCGGTTGTAACAATTTTGCAGAATGACTGGGGAGGGGGGAATCCGACGGATTGGGCGGGTAGGTGGAATGGTAAAGCGCGGCGGAGGATGGCGAGGCGGAGCAATAGTAGTCGAGACGACGCAGCATCCAAGCAGGAGAAAATGGGAGGGGTTAGGGTTACACAGGCATCCGACTGTTGACGATACAATGTAAGTAAGACGGCAGGATTTGGCGGGAGAGGACGGTAGTGGGGGGAGAGCATAGAAGTCGGGGACCGGCAGAGTCCGCGATAAGGCTGCCAACGCAACGAAATAAACGACCCACTAGCGTCAATTATCAATATCTAAGCTGCGGGGCTCGGAGAGATGATGGATCATTCGCGAAGGGTGGGATTTACTCAAATAACTGATTATCGGGTGGGGTGGGAACGTGGTGTCTCAATGAAGAAGGACTGCGCGGGAGGATGGCGTTTTGTGGTTGGGCCCGGAGTTAGAAGCGTCTGCGCGTAGATATGCCCGAAATCAGCAACGAATACGAGAACAGTTGCCAAGCGGGGAAGAATGAACGCAAAAACCTATGGCACATATAAATGGGGAGCATAAGGGGAAGATTTGCACGACGATTCCAGTACGCAATGCTGAAGCGGAGACCTTTTAAGGCAGCGGCGCGCAGCGACTCTGAAACGGAGATCTGTAGTCGCCGCTGACTCGGGTGCGCCGCCGCTGCGCAATATCGGGGGTCCGAGACTTGGCCCAAATGGGTATGACGCAAGAATTGGACGAACCGGGGGGCGGAGAAGCATAGGTAGAGGGGGTTGTGAGAGAGGAATTGGATGGAAGGGAGGAAGAACTCGGACGTGAGGCTAAATGAGTAGATAGACACCGCAAAAATCACGAATAAAAATCCCTGGAGCGGAACGAGGAGGTAGATATCGCGCACCAGTATGCCAGCCGCCGTTTTTGAGGGCGCCGAATGCGAATATAGCATCATCATCTGCGCAGCGATAGGAGGACGTCGTCTGGCGTTGTGCGGCAGGGCCAGGAGATGAGAATGACTGAATGATTTTGGAGGGAGCAGCGACGTCGCCAAGATGGAGTGGGGATGTGGGGCGACTCACCTGAACTGGAATTAGGCCAAACCGATAAGAATTGAGGCGGGGCCAGGGTGATCAGTCGAAAAAATGGTGAAAATCGAACCTAAATGCAGACGACCAACAATGAAGGCAAAGCGAGCGGCTGAGATGCGGACGGCGGCGGCGGTTGGCTGGCACGGGATGGGTGAAACGGGGATTTCCATTGGGGAGTGGGAGAGTTTTTGGGGGAGTTGTCCTAGGGCGTGGGCGAGTGAGCATGGGGTATAGCTAAGCCAGGAGCACGGAAAAGGAGCAGAATGGGGGGGGACTGAAACGCGCGCAGAGGATGCAGTCTTTGGCGTAGAGGGGAGAATAAAGAAGCAGAGTGGGGTGATAATGGTGTATAGCATATTGGAGGTGGTCTCAGGACGATGCCGGGCGAAACCGGGCGTTAAGAGACGAAGATGGAGCTTGATGCGCAGAGTTTAAGCAAATATGGTCGATAAGGAGGAGGATTAGAGAGGAGGGGAGGCAATTGGCCTTGGGATGGGCGGTGGGGAAGGCCACAGGCGGACAACTTCTCCCCTGCGAATCGGAGATGGTGGATGTAGTGGGTAAGAACCTGATAAACAAGCGCAAACAGTGATGCTGGCTTGTGCATTTGGAGGAAAGTTGAAGGGCAGGGCGTAGGACGCGGCGTGTACAATGTGGACTGCGCGGCGGGGGAAAGAGATGCACGGGCAGACGCGGCAGAGGGGCAGGCGGGTTGCGGGGCGGGCGGCGTGGGGGCGGGGTGCGTAGGGCGCGGTGTGTGTGATAAGGAGTACGCGGAAGAATCGTGGCGGGCGTCGCTGCGGCCAGGCGGGCGGATGGGGCTGGAAGCCTAGGAATATCGGCGACCGAAATTTGGAGCTGGTGGCAATAAATGTTTGCACATGTTATACCTGGTGTAAAAATTTGATCCTCGTACCCATATGTTGCCCCGACTCTTGGGCTAATTCTGAATAGACATTTGTAATTCATAAGGCCCTCCGGGCATCCCCTGGCACCTCCCAGTACGACCTAGACGCACTGACCAGCCGGCTGCAACTAATTAACAATTAATTTGTACTGTTGCTTTAATATGGCCCTCCAGGCATTCCCCAGTAGCCGGACTCCAGAAGCAAGTTGAAGAAATACCTTTATTGAGGGTTTCTAATTTTGGATCGGACCGACATGATCGAGTGCGTAAACGCGGGTGCAATAGACATGTTTTATTTCTGGTTTGGAGACCTGGTACCTGAGTCAGTACCAGGAATATTTAAATACCCCCCCAGCTATATGTGTGATTCATTTGGGTACCCAAATGAACTAACCATATGTGTAAAGATCGTTATCTCCGGTGTGAGGGCAGAATCTTGGGAGGAAGAGCTACTAACGGCGAAGCCTTTATTATACCAGAAAGCAATGCCGACGGGATGCGTGGCCGCAGCGGGAAGGATGTACCGAATTTAGATATGTTCAACATCAGTTGAGCCCCTTGTTGCATTCGTGAATGATCAGCTCAATCCAGACTAATTCGGCGGCTAACCACGGCAACTCTTCTTCACCTCAGCCAAATTGAATTGGACGGCTCAACAGCTTTTTGCATCCGGAATAGAAGAACAGCAAAAGGCTGTGAAAATCAAACTGACGGATAGCCTCAGCGTATTATTAGGGACATAATATTAGTAGCACAATTGACCCCCACGTAAGCTCTGCCTCAACATTTGCCCTCAACCCCGATTCCTGCTCAGGATTGGGGTTCGTTCAAATTCAAGCGAGCACAGGGTATGTTTCTGAATATTTTCATTGTGTCTGAGCTCAATGAATGCGAGGCATAGTTCCTCAGTTTCAACTATCCTCAGCGACAGCGCTTGTCAGTATCAGTTTGATCTTCGGACGCCTCAACATGTGAACGAGGAACTCACGTCAGCGCTCATGGCACAGCTTCTCAGTTAATAGCTCTCCATAAGACTCTACCCATCAAGTCGTGTATCCCCTCGTACACCCAGTCGTAATTCCCTCATCGGATGGCCCAGCTCGGTTCATCCGGTGATGAATGGCTCAGATCGGCCATCCTCACCGCAAGGGCCTTTACCGCCGCCGCAGACAGCTTCCCTGTCCCGTATGCGAAGGCTGCCTTCGATACGGTTGTAGCACTCCTGGAAACAGTTGAGGTGAGGGGAGGAGCCATCCTATGCATAACTAGACGACCTTCTTTAGCAGAGTGCCAAGAAAAACCGGCACGATCTTCGAGCACTATGCCAGGGCTCTGTGAAAATTATGGATATCCTCAATGATCAGATGACCATGAATGGGGGAACAATCTCAGCGAATTTATCTGAGCTCTGTGAAGAGTTCAAGAGGTTCGCATTAGCCCTTTTATCCAGGCGAAATATACTGAAAACTCGGTAGTTTACTACAGAGAATTCTTGATACCGTTCTAGATCTCCTATCACAAACCCGCATGAGAGCGATGTTCAGCAGTCGTAAGATTACAGAAAGGATTATCGCATATCAACGCGAAATTAAGGAACTTCGGTCAAATTGCATTGTGAGTCTCATTGCGAAGGAATCTCACGGTCTGATCCGAATCATCATAGTTCGTTGCTAACTGCGATACGAATGCCCGAATTAATGAAATTCTTCACTACTTTACACATGGTATCTTCCTTCACCGTGCTCCGCATGTGCATCCAATTTGAATTTTCTCAGATGCCTGGGAAGAAGATGACCATCACGAAGACTGGGAGGACGAGGAAGATGAACATGGTATCTTCCCTAATTGTGCTTCGCTTTCGAAACCCGAGTTAATTTGTCTCAGATGCCAGTGAAAGCCAGGAATATTACGGCTATGAAAATGAGTGCGGGGACGAGGAATCTGTTTGGGAGGAAGAAGGTGAACAGGATTATCAGTGGCATAATGAAGAAGGCGGTGGATGGGGAGATGATATGGAGATGAACGGATATAATGAGGACAATCGTCAGGCTGCCTCTGAACGCGATCCCCCAAATTTGTGCTGTACGATCTGCTTAGACACCGTCTGCAGGCCCGTTGTGTGAGTCCTTTATGCACCTGTCCTTTTTTACATTTTCTGAGATGCCATTCAGGACGCTCTGCATGCACATATTTTGTGATGAGTGCATCTATAACGTTCTTCGCCACAGCTCGCTAGCGTGTCCGCTTTGCCGTGCAACCATAACCGAGCCCCCCCGAGCCCGATACGATATTGGACCGTTACCTGGAGCAAATGATTGCCGACGGCACGGTAACTGGGCGGTCCGGCGGCCGCAGCAGCCCGTACACCTGGAGCGATGTAAATTTCTCCCAACATTAGGCCATTACATACGTAAAGTTTTGTACCATTCTTCCAAGCATGTTCTGTTCACAGTACTGTAGCCATAACCCAACTCCGCCAAAAAAAAAAAAGCAACTAAAGTACTGGAGTCTTTCTTTGCTTGCCAGAATGCCCATTAGAGTGAGAGAGAAGATAACCTGTTCGTCACAAGTGACTGGGGATAAGGTTCGAAGAGAATAGTCTTTCGCGCTACACTATTCAAATGAAGAGTTCAAGTGGGGTGCCACCCTGAGACATCGATTTTCCTAGTTTTTACTTATCCAGCTGACATTTGTGTTGAACCGGTCGACGTTATAGTGTGCAGGTGTGCGCTCAAAAACAGAAATCGTCCGAAGACATGAAAAAAGGCGACAAATAACTCGTTCTTTGCCCCCAGCTGCTCGAACGAGTTAGAACAAACCCCAGATGCCTGCCCGGTCCATTTACCTTGCTCGTGAGGTAGAAGATATCTCAGATGCACAACTCTACACAAGCGGTCGACGGCGTTGCTAACTTTCTTCGGTAAAGGCTGCAGCAATTTTTTCAGTCATAATACTAAATAATGTTATACATTTGCAACATAAATTAGCGAAAGTCAGAGTTGGCGATTTTACGCCGATTCTGACTTCAATTCTATTTCTTTTGGGATTAGGGGGGAGCTAAAAAGCGAAAATTCGAGCAGGACTTAGATAGGCAAAAGTCCCAGATCTGGTCCCCAGTTAACAAAAAAGCCAGGTTCCGCTTGTTGTGGCCCAATTTCAGAAAACATCTCACATTCCATCAGATCTCATCAGATTTGTGTAAATATTTTGTTTCCTTAAGCCAATATCCGTTTTACAGAAGGGAATCTGGCCCCAGGTTCTCGGACTAGATATGTAGGATGAGTTTGCGGATTCTGGAAGCATTACGAGTCCTAAATTTATTTAGGTAATCGTTCTTTATAAGCACCTCCAGCGCACTTTTTTGTACACAGTTCAGACTCAAAACTTTGACTAGCCGTGGGAATACCATTGCTCTGGTTTGATGGCGGTGTCTTTTCCGGGTCGCTGTGTTCTATTATAAGTTTTGACTTTAATAGGATGCCAAGGTTTTTTTACGTGTGTTGGATGACATTTGTAATTTCTTACACTCGCCACGTAACTTGCTTGAGTCATTATTTTACTGGGCTTGTTCTGTGCTTGGCTTGGCGTTGGTTCTTTTTGGTCATATACGTGGTGTGGACTTGGTCTATTAGCCATGGCTTCATCTCGACTCAATACTATTGAGAGGTGAGTGCACGGAGTCACAGTGATGTTGTCTGATTCTTGATTTTATTTATTTTTTCGGTCTAGATATCGTCAGCTCCATTTTTCTGACGCATACATAGGTTTGCCATGACTCCTTGCATCGATTTACCATCCAATAATATCGGCAGAAGCAATTGTGGCAGGTGAGTGTCTGCATCGTTTTATTGAGTAGTCTTTACAACTTTACAGAGGCGTCACGATCCATGTCTACCGTATGAGATCGTGCTTCTTACCATTCGGTTCGTGTTGATGCAGAGTGGCGAATTCAAATAGACTTTTTTATTGGATCGACTTCGGCTCAGCCAAGTGTGTTTTAAATGGAGGACCATCCTATTGGATAATGTTGAGTTTTGGGGGCATTTATAGGTTATTGCAGCTGTTCCTCAAGCTCTGACCTTCCTGCGCTCCTGTTTGCTTTGCAACAAACAGACTTCCCTGTTCGTCCAGCTTCATCTTGTGGTTGTGAAGAGGTTGGTGGATGTGACTACGGGTGTGCATGTAAACGGGTCGAGTTCCGTTGGAGTCTTCCGTGCTGTACGGCCCTTCCTTTCAAGAGGAACTGCGCTACTTGTTTGAAACGAACAACTTCAGCAGGATGCATGCTCTGAACATGGATTTTAAACCTTATCTTCCTAGTGGACCGTATCGACTCGGACTAACCGTAGACGCGACACTCAGGCTCCCACTTGAGTCCTAAATTCATTTCGTAAGCGTTACAATGTTCAGACTCAAAAAATTGGGTGGAGGTGGGATTAGCATTCCCTTGGTTTATTTTGGCTCATTGCTGAAGGCGTTAACTTTGTTGCCAAGATTTTATTACGTGTTGTGGATGATGCTCACAAGCAAACCACGTAAACTATTTGATTTATTAGTCGGCTATCCTTGCTCTTTGGTCATTTAAGTTGGGATAGGAAGGAGGATAAATTGATAGCCCAGCTAGGTCACCTTTCTAGACGTTTCGGGTTGTATGTGTTAGCTGTGGCTTTATTCCTGGCCTGATAATATTGTCAACTTCACTACTTGTTGCATGCCAAATGAGCAGTGCTTTCTGCATGACTCGTGTCGATAGACAATCACATAATGTCGGCAGAGGATTCAGTGGCAGGTTATGTGGTTGGTTCAAGTAGACAGATAAGAAGAATTGTACTCAACCTTATTACTAACATTCAAGTTGCTGAGTGGCGAGGTGAGGCCTTCTTTGATCAGAATACCGATTTTTTAAGCAGCCTGAATAAGGTAAAATGACCCTAACAAATGCACCAATGACGTCAACCTATGGTGAGAGAAATATAACAATAGGAAAGTGCAAGGAATATTCAATGAACAAAGTGGTCTGTGGAGTGCATTGGTTGAAAGAGTGGGGTAAGGAGTAGGCCTTCACTACCCACCCGCACACAGCCACGATGCGTATGAGGCAGGGTGGGCTGTCATGTAGTTCTTCTGGTGGAGGGAACATCAAATTTACGATGTAAAAATAGCCTCATGGGAAATGTTGGGGGCAAACATTAAATGAATGGTCATCGCAGATGTACGGGTCACTAAGATCAGTATACAGAAGCGCTGCGAAAAATGGAAGAAGAACAAAGTCACTGTACTGTTACAAAGAAAAAGGAAGGAAAGGGGACTAAATGGAGGAGGACTTACAAGCAGTTTCCCATCCACAGCGCCCTTTTCATATGATGACGACCGACACAACACCACCTCTCCCGACTCCCACCATAGATATTTGGCGGGGATGTCTCGTCATCGCCGAAGGCGACGGACAAGCACATGCAGCAAAATTAGATAGGGCCCAGCTTATAGTAGGGATGCTGTTGCCTCCATTGATTTACAGTTAGGCCGAGTGTCACGGTCAAATCAGATGCCGAATGGTATAAATATGGCAATCCGGGATGCTGTCATTTTTAAATATGCATTCAAACTTTTCAAATATGGGTTCACCCACCAGTGAAAGTGAATGTTTTGGGGACCAGCCTACAAAATTTGGGACATAAATATTTTTACACTCTGAGCAGCATACAAACTGACCAACACAGAAAAGCGTAAAAATTGGCAGGAATATCTGGATAATCTATTTGGAACCCGGTTTCCAGTAGGACCCCTCCAAATGGGGTCGCCATCATCGATGCCGGAGAGCCCTTCCGTACAACCGCTCGTTTCGACATATTCCGGCACTGGAAATGATCAGGACGGTGTTTAACCTCTCTTGCAGACATGTGTAAGCTTTTAGGGAAATTTATTAGAACAGAATGGGCAACAGGAAACTGACCAATGCAATTTGAATCATAAAACTGAAAGTTTGTGTCTGAAGCGTATATCATGCAAGGATATTTGTTATAGTGTCAGGCAAGACTCATTAAACTTTCTTCTATGAAGTAGAATAAGCCTCAGAATATTTCAATCCATTGGGTGAGTATAGTTAACGTGCCGAGGTATGTTGAACTTGTTTGATCTCATCAAACATAACATATGGCTCACCGTGTTTTTGCACCATAAAAAGCATTCAGTATGAGATAGAAACATTTCAAAAAGATACCTATATGTATTGTATTTTTTTAGACCCAATGGATGGCATATAAAAGGAGCTTTCTGAATTTTAAAGTACACCGGAATTCAGTGGCGGCATTGCCTAATTTGGAGGGGTTTTTGGAAACCGGGTTTCCAAATAGAATTATTCGGAATATCTACTCTGCTGCCAGGAAACACTCATTGAACTCTCTGCTTTGTCAGGGAATGGGCCTTAGAATACTCACCTCTGTAGTGATGCACCGAGGTACATTGAAGTTGTTTTGATCCAACAAGCATACGGTTCAACGGGCCATAACAGGCACTTAGCTGAAAGCTGGAACATTCAAAGAAGGTTTACTTTACTCGTAAGTAAGCCTTGTAATTCTTTTGGCCCCAAGGATGGAATGAATATGAAAGGATCCCTCTCTAGCTCAATTAAAAAATGCGGCCTCATCACCAAGCCTGGCAGCAACTTTGCCCAATTTTCAACTAGAGCTATCCGTATTGTAGACCCCCTGGGACTGGACTCGTAATGCCATGCGACGCAGTGGCCCACAAGCCAAGTGAGCTTGACCCGAAGGGGGCCGGTGCTAAAACCGAAAAATGATCCCGCAGTCTGCGACCAGATTAGATAAGTACATTCAAGGAGGCCGCATTGAACACTGACGAAGACCCCAACCCCGGTCTCTCCATTATGGCGGATGATAACACAGGCTTTAACAAACTGAGGGTATTGTCCGCGGTCGACGACGACTCTGGCAACATTCTGAAGGATTGGGGAAGTGGTGATATCGAGCGTGTTCGAAGAAAACGAGAAGGAGAACCAGCTTGAGGCCCTGCGAGAGAGTATAACGACAGACTCGGACGTGAGAGGGATATCGAATGATGGTGTTGCGCTGTATTTGATATTTTCCGAGTTGGTCGCTGAGGTCGACGCGATCCAGTCGATATCTTGCACACAGCGGCCCAGGATCACTTCGGAAGGAATGTCCCAGTGGTGCCCCCATCTCCGCTAAAGGACATCAGTCAGTGAGCGACATGGTTCATCGAGAAAATGGTACTCACGACATGGCGATGGATATGGGCAGAGAACAAGATCGAAGCTGTTGCCCAAATGCCCATAGCAATGATGAAGGCCATGAAAAACCGCATGGCAGGGGAGTGTCTATACCGGGGAGGCTCCGTGTACGTCCGCACGTACAACGGGGGCGGAGGCATGGTCTGGTAAGACGGTTGTGGAGGCGCGGAATTAGATGGTCCCCCAGGAAAAGGAGCGCCAGGCGGGCTGCCCATTAGCGGTACTTTGGCAGTATCGTGGGTCATATCAAAGGGAGAGAAAGGAACAAAAGAGACGCCGTCGAGTGAAAGCAGTTATGTGGGCTGCGGTGACTGCGCGCGCAGCGGAGCTTTGACGTGACAAAGATTCCGTGATGGGGGCGGAGGTTGTCCCAATGCGGCAGTTGGAAAGATTCAACAAAAAACTCGGTGGCGGGTGCATCTGCTGCGTCTGCGTAGCTTTGGAAAGACACAGAACGTAACCGTTTTTGCCCCTTTTTTCGGATTTAATTTTTAAAAAAATTTCTTGAGCGTGGACGCCGATTGCCTCAAACCGCCATAGCGGTTTAGATTTGCTCTGGCCTCACGCAGAATCGAATTTGAATCAGATCCAACACCACAACTGTCAGGGAAGCGGGATGAGCCGATGGCTGGAGCACCGTGATGCTGTTGCGGAACCTGAATATAATCAGTGTATACTTGATTTCCGTCACGGTACTTATTTTGTTCTGAGAAAATCAATATGCATGATGGTAAGTAGGATTGTAAGTAGAAGGCTCGTAAGCAAATACCGGAAATTTTTTAGAACGTGCACCAGGGATCCCGACGTGTCCTAAATATCCTCCGCGGTGAAAGTCGCGCGTTTTACGAAACAGCACAAAGCTCCGAATTCAATCTTCTTCATCCTCCTCTTCATCGTCTGAATCATCATCATCCTCCTCCACAACATGCGCCGGAAGCAACCTCTCAACCTCCTTCCAACGCCGATGATATCTAACACGATCATCGAGAAACTCCTCATCCATATGCCTATCCGACTCCCATTCATGATGCCCCGTTGCCAGTGCCCCGAGGTTAGGAAAGAGACTGCACAAGAAGGCCGCAACGTCTCCCACGATCGGCGCAGAAATGGGGGACCGTCCGAGCGCGAGAGACCTCAACGCGCCATGGACGAGATCTGCGTCTTCCGAGGCAAGCGGCACGCTCGTTGCGTCGAATAGAATTTGGAGTCTCTCCAGACGCGGGCAGTGGCGCGCGAATGAGTATAGAGAGCGGAGCGTTGCGCGAGGCGTGAAGCCCTCGTATTCAGAAAGTGTCATCAATTCCAAGCGCTCAATGTGGGGCCACGACGCAGCCATATCGGCGAAGGTGGTATCGTCCAAATCGAATCCGTCGCGCGAAGAGAGGTACAGCGATGTCAGGGCTGAGAGGCCCAGGAGGGGCCGCATCATTGCGTCGCGGATGATCTGCGGTTCAGTGTGTCGGGTCCTTGACACGACGAGGTCCGTGGAGCGGACGCGCAGGTCGCGCAGCGTAGTGCGAGGGCAGTTTTTCTGCGATGGAACAATATAGATCTGGCGCGGAGAGGGCTGTTGGATCGAGGGCGACGGTAAGGGAAATCAATGGGGAGTCACGGAATGGGCGGAGGAATCTGGCAACAGCCTCCGGAGCGATGGTGCCAAAATTGAGTCGCCGGAGGCTCACAAATACATCGCCCTTGCATATTTCACATGCAGGATTGAACGATCCGGGGCGTCTGAGCTCTAGAGATGTGAGCGTTCGAAGTCGTGCCAAATATTCGAAGGCAGATTGATCGAGGTCCTGGATTTCCAGTGACTCGATTGCAGTTAGCCGGAGTACGAACTGTGAGACGCTTGGGACGGCAAGGCAGTAGATGCTCGCGTCCGTGATATTGGGGCATTCGCTTGCCAAGTTCCAGAGCAGTGACAGGTCGTGATCTGACTCCGAGAACGCGAAGATGGTTCGAGTTATCGTGGGCGAAAGAAAAAGTGGGACGTATGGGGCATGCGGGGATTTTGGCGTCTGCCAGTAAAATTTCCGGAGATTAGGGAAGAGGTGCTCTTCGGGAAAGGATAGGCAGAGCGCCTCCAACAACCGTGGAGAAGGCATAGTTTGCGTGCTATAAGCAAATGTCTTGACCCGACGCATGTAAATCAAGGGTCTCGCCCAATCTGTGGCGGTTATACGCCGAGAGATTTCCTACAATATCATGATCAGCAATCCCAAGAAAAAATTCTGAGAGCGTACCAAGTATTTCACATCGGTAGCTGTGGGGCTAATCCAAAGATCACTAGGCATACACATGAGAATATTCATCATGGTATTTCTTTGGTTGCTCCACAGCAAGTCGTGCGCAGGATCTAGAAAGATTTTACAAGTTCTTGCGAAGGCGGCAATGTTCTGGCGTTCAGGAGAGCTACCGCCGTTCTGCTGTATGTCTCCAGCCAATTCAGAACATAGCAGCGCCACGATATCGATTGTTTGAAGAGCGCAGTGCATCTGGTGTTGCGGTGTGGAAACAAGAGTGCGGGTGGCAGTGCCGGCTTCACACAGCCGTCGGCTCTGTGCGGATCATTGCGGCAAACACAGCCGAGTTCACGAGGAACCAGCTCAATGAGGCCGTTTCAGCGCCTTTTGTACTTCAACAAATATTTTCGGATACCCTCCTTAGAGGTGAATTTATTCCAACTTTAGCCTAAGGCACTTGTTGCAAACCACGACAAAACCACGACGCAAACCAAACTGGAGCTTAAATTCGTAGCCCTAGCCCGAGACCAGTTTGAATTTCGATAGAAGATCACAGTGAACCCCGCCAAAAAAAATCATTACCAACTCTCAATCGAAATTGCAGCTGGTCATGATTGCGATTAACATCCAGCATGCAGATCAAACGAAACAGATTCCTTACTGGTACGAAGACATGGCATTGTCGAAATTCACATCGGCGAGATTGGCGATCCCCGGGAATCGGACGTTCTGGACCAAGTCTTTTGCCGAGTTGA
The DNA here is from genome assembly GCA_029282285.1 of Mycena rebaudengoi. Taxonomy (NCBI): domain Eukaryota; kingdom Fungi; phylum Basidiomycota; class Agaricomycetes; order Agaricales; family Mycenaceae; genus Mycena; species Mycena rebaudengoi. The sequence goes on along the minus strand of JARJCX010000332.1, from coordinate 91,288 downwards.
ATGAGCCGCAGGCCGGGAACCTGTTGGATCAATTAAACGTTTCAGAGACGGGGGCTTTCATGTACCACCAAAGAAATATGCGCACCGCCAAAGGAAACAATTTTGTCCCTGATCGGGTCCGAAGCTGGAGACTTGCTTGTCGAGGTCTGGTCCCAGATTGACGCAGCCTCCATTCTGCTCGCCCGTGATCAGGACGCAGTTTCCAGTGAATCCGGCTCCGGTGCAAAGGAATCTGGTTTCTCAAGTGAGTAATGGAATGGAGAGCGAAGAATATAACCCGTACGAGTTTCCGAGGGTCCGTTTCTCCACATTGGATTCCTGAATTTTAAACCGTTCAGCGCCTGACAATAAAAAATTATTCCCAGAAAACATACCACGGCTGTAAGATTTCCCATGTATGCCGCAGCGTCGATGACTTTGTCTACCTTCAATGGCGGAAATGCGGGAATCGTGGTGGCCAACACCGCCGCAACATAAAAGCCTGCAAGAACGAAAGATTGTAATGCGAACATTGTGAGGTTGCAGAGCGTGAAGAATTTCAGACAAAATCACTGACTTTATATATGTCGACGGTCGTTCTGCCTTCGCACCTCGAACCCCGAACCGAAAACAGTAAGGCCGAGGTCCAGACCGCGATCAGTATGGACATCGGAAGAACTTCCGTAGAACTATAGTTCTACAGGTACTGTTTCATCAGAAATCCGTGATGTAATTCTAAACAAGTACGTTCTATGTATAGTACCCAAGTACATCTATGTATAGTACCTGATGATTCGCGGTCCGAGCGCTTCGACGCAAAATTATCTCAAGGCCGTGCTGAATCATCCTCCTGGGAGATCCAATGCTCAGCTCGTCTTGATAGCAGTGCCCGCATTTTTTTTGTAGCGGTTAAGGAAGCTTCAGGAAAGTACGAAATTCAAATTCCTCAGCGCTTCCTGCCTCACTTGCTTATGTATTGGAGCAGACCATCATCGGAAAAACGGATCGCATAGCTCACTTGGACGGATATTTTCATTTTGCGGACTTGAACCGCATACTAAAGTACTGTGACTAATTACTCACGCTCGGAACGTGCCGCGCCGGCCCGCCGGGTATCAAACACCGACATCACCTTGTGTACTTGTTTCGTCCTCCCGCCGTCATGTCATCCGGGGGCCAGACCCGCGTGAAGAATGGACTCTGAGCAGAAAACAAGAAAGGCCCAGTATACCCAAGGGAATATGGCTTGGTAGTGTCGGCGGCATTTCCAAAAAGAAGAAGAAGGTACTGCTTCTCCATCAGTATTCATGCGTAGGATCTCCTTAGTTTCCCGAAAAGTATATGTGTCAAATCACGCATTTACCCCCTTGCTACGAGCCAGGATATAAAGGCGACTCTAGGTAACTCTGCCCGGCGATTTTTCTTTCAAGCATCATGTGGGCAACCGCGTTGGTGCTTTTTGTCTTAACCTCGCATTCTTGCGCTTCTCTTATCGATTTAACGTCGAACAATCGCCGTCCTCATATTCCAGGACTACCCGACTGGACTCAGGTCGGATATGAGAAGGGCTCGCAGCCGCTTCCCGGCGACTCGTCAGTCGCAAAAACTATCACTCCGGCGCAACTCGCTTCCGTGTATGGAGTGCACCCGAACGATGGGGTCGACGATACTGCAGGTCTGCAACGGGCTATCGAAGGTAATCTTTTTATTTGTCCTCGTCCGACGGCAAATTCTCACTGATCGCGCAGATAATCCTGGCACTCCCGGCGCATTCACGCTCATTCAGCTCCCAGCGGGGACCATCAATCTGTCTTTTACCATATATCTCTCCTCTAATTATCTTATTCTTCGGGGGGCCGGCAACGACCCCAACACTGGCACGGTTCTTTCGTTCAGCCCAGACAGCAATACCCAATATAAGGTACTCACGCAGCCTGGCGGTGATCGGGTACGCTCTCTCCTTCTTTGTTGCTCTATGCGATCCTGAGCCGCTTACAGTGGGATCTCGATAACACCATATTCCGTTGGTCATTCGAGGAAGAAGCCAATACCTCATCGGGGAGGAAAACGATCGCCGGCAATGCGACCGGAGGATGGTATGTTTCCCTTGACCTGATCAAGCGCACGACTCACATTCTCCAGGTTGTGGCCTGGACGATCCATCTTCAGAGTTGGAACTAAGGATATAGCCGACAAATTCTTGAAGCCTGCCTCCATGGCGCCGCCCGATCTTGTGGACCTCTTCTACGGAAGTGTCAATTATCATTGGCGGTGAGTTCCTGTCGCATAACTTGGGCTGCGCTCCTAACTAATGCTGGATTCTAGGAACGACTCAGTACGCCAACTTCCACTTGATATCATGATATATTCATGGAGTTCGTTCGCAGAAAATCAAAGGCTACATGGCTGACCAAACAATGGAAATCGCCGGCTTCGCGGGGTGAGTCAAAATATTCTGTATCCTTGCCTAAATGTTGATGGTTGTTTTTCAGGACACGAAAAGTGTACATCGATACGCAGAACAGTTCCTGGGATGCAAACATTGGTCAAGACATCTGGATCGGTAGGTTATACCTCACGATAGTATTATTCATCCAACTCATTGCGCCTGCCCAGGTGCTCCGGTCCGGTCGTATGGCATGCCTCCATCAGGATTTCGCATTCAGATTACTGACGCGAGTAAACAGACTATGATTCGTGGCAAGTGCAGGACAAGAAATTCTACCAGAACGAATACATGTTCCAGGTAATTACGTCGGGCTCTTGTATCTGATGGTTTATCATAACTCTGCATAGGATTGGTTCACGGCAACGGGAACAGGGGACGACGACCTCGGCCATTATATCGAACTCGATCACGATCTCGAGTTCGACGTGTACACCAACTCCGTCACCGGCGGATCCCCGCAGATGGGAGGCGAGACTATATTTACCAAGGTACGGCGCAGTCCTCGCAGTCTCGTTTGCCTCTGTCTCATCTGTTACAGGTCATGCCAATCGTCGAGCCCGTGCATCATATTGGGATCGAGAACCTGTATATGACGCAGCCTATGCCCTCATTTTCCGTCGCGGCCGGTACGTGTATTCCTGCGCAGTCCATCCGCACCTAACCATCCCTCAGCGACCAATAACTACGGCAACATGGCTCCAGAGGCTGCGATGCATGTAGGGTTTCTCCTCTGCTTCATATCTAGTGCCTCATGAACTTCAGGGAATTGTCTTCCGCTACGCTCGTGATTCCTGGGTCAGAAATATCCGGACATTGTAATATTTATTCCCTTCGCGTCGTGCAGCCCTGGCTCATTTCAATTTCAGCATGACGGGTTCCCATCCGATTGCGACAGAGGTGAGTACAGAGTGACCGTCCATAACTTCTTCCGTTGACAAAGTTCATCAAAGGCCGCACGGCACCTCCAGATTCAAGACAATTTCTTCGACGGTGAGACCGTATCCCCTAGTGCAATCATTGTTAGCTGACTTCGGGCTAGGATCTTGGAACAAGGTTCGTATTTATTTCCTTTCCGTGCGCTCAGATCTTGATGGGGGTCCAGGGTGCTGGAGGAAACGGATATGTCAGAGGAAGTCGTGTCTGGGATAGCTTGTATTATAATAACACTCTGCGGTACGTTCCCTTCCCTCTGATGTTTGATCCGATCCTCAATATTTCCTGCCAGAAATCTCCGGCACTTCACCTTCCAATGGTTCGTAATCACACAGTCTCCTCATACCCCGCGTCTCACCTCATTCATCAGGTGTTCAATGAGAAATGTCGCCACGATGCAGAACATGACCAACGACATGAACATGCATGGCGGGTACGAAGGCCATAATCTCCTCGAGCTCAATTTCGTCTCTGTGCCGTATGCGCACAGATCGGGAAAGTATGTTGTTTGTCTTGGAACGCGAATTTCTGTAGCTTATGAGATATAGTTGTCTCGACCACTGCGGCGGAGAGGGTACATTAGCACTGATTTTTCAAGCTCCTTATTTATTTGACACCCTCTTCAGGCGGCATTTCTGATCTAGACAACGGCACCTGGGCACCGATATACTGGTTTGCTAAGTTTATTTTTCTCCCTGTGGAGTCTCACGTTGAAGGCAGGTCGACTGGCAGCAAAGCAAGTAAATGGAGTGGTGCAACTGGGCCCCAAAATGTGTTCTATCGGTAAGCGCGGGAATGCCGACTCTATGCTTTCAGTGCTAATATCCTTCCACAGGAACTACATGCTTAAGGCAAGCATACTTCACGCGTCGGCGTGCCGTCTTTCTCACCGTATCATTAATATAGGCTTTCACGCCCGGCTCAGCTCAAGATGAATATCAGCCGGTAAGTCTTGTTGTAGTGTTGAATGTGTTTCTGCCTCACCACATAATTGTAGTACTTCGCTCGCGATGGATCCTTGTCCAATATCGTGTGGCAATTTGGATGGTGTGTTTCGCTCAGTAGCCCAAGATATCATCTGATGCGGATTCAGGGATCGACATACGCCGTTGGGCACCAGATACCAACATCTTTCCAACGACGGATCTAACCTTCTTTTCGACTGGCAAGGGCACGAACAAGACAGGTTCATGACCAGCCCAAATGTCGGCGTCAACGGCCAACTCAAGGATGACTACACGAGTCTCTTTCTGCGTGATGTCACGAATGGGACTGGGATCACCACATTTTCTGAGATTGCGGGGTTCGCTGATTGTCTTGGGAAGATCACGCCGAAGGTCGTCGGTTATTATCTGGGAGGGTGCGCCGTCGTGATACTTCTTGGACCAGCCAGCTGCTGATTATTCCCGTTTTCCAGTGCAGCTACGCGGAGCTGCCTCCCGTGGACTCCACAGGCAATTGACCCATCGATATATAGTGTCAGTGTTCTTTTACATTCCGGATTTGCTTTTCTATGCACAAGTTGATTCAAATTGCTTAGCACGTCATTTACGCCTATGCATCTCTCACCGCAGCCGGTGTGGTGTCATTGACATCAGCCCAGCAGGCACAATTGAACTCCATCATTGCGCTGAAAACTGTGACGCCCAATTTGAAGGTCTTCATCGCAGGTAACAGTCTGACTTGGAGTTCTTACGGGTACTCACCTCTTCAACAGTCGGTGGTTGGGGACTCGGCGTCGATGCATCACCCCTCATTGCAATTGCAACCTCAGCCAGCGCACGCACAAAGTTCGGCACAAGCGCACTGGCATTGTTATCTGCGTTTGTGTCTGGTATTTGTTGTCAAGGAACCTTGTAACTTACAATTCCCAGGACTGGCGCCGATGGGATCGACCTCGAATGGAGCCCGTGTATCGGCACGACTTGCATATCTGCAAGTCAGTTTGGGACCATAGCGACTGCTCTCAAGACGGGACTCGGCTCAAAACTTCTCTCGCTGTCGACCCCGAATGCTTTTTGGCGAGTTTGCTTCAATCACTACTCCACAAAACACTCATTCACTTTTGCAGGTCTCTCCCCGGTGTCAATACTGTAAGCCCCTCCTACGCGACGTCTCACGGACCCCTGACATCTCTGTCAAGATTACGACGAATCTCGTAAAAATAGGTAGGTTCCGAAAAGTTCTGTGGGAGGACATGACTGATCTCGAACCACAGTCGAATTCGTGTCGTTGATTACCCATCAGCCATCAACCACGAGCGATGATGCTAACGAACCCAGTGTAATCCAGGCCACTCTCAAGAAAGCACAGTCTGCCGGAATGCCCCCGAATTTCTTGCTCTTGGGTGTTCCTTTTTACTCCAGGTTCCATATTTTTTCTTCTGGTTTTCGAAAAACACTCACCTTCCTTCAGGCCCGTGGGTACATCGTCTCTCAAGAGCTCTTGCATCGCACCCGGGGACTTGGCTCAGGGAACATATCCCTATTATGCTGTGGACTCGATAATCAACGACGGGCTGTATGATTCCGATGAGTACGTTGTATCCTTATTTTCTGCGCGTCACTCACAAAACAACTGACAGCTATACCGATTTGACGCGCGACCAGACTACCTCCGTGCAGTGGCTAGCCATGACCGATGGCTCGACCATGGCAGCAGAAACCCCTCAATCTGTGTCCGCTCGAGCCCTTCTTTCGCAGAATCTTTGTATGGGCGGACTCAGTGGTTGGTTTTTCTGAGTCTTCATTTTGAGCAGGTTCTGACATGATTGTGTAGTTTTCAGTATAGATCAAGACAATACTTTGTCAGAACTCACGTCTGCGATTTATGCGCCCGGTGGACTTCTTCCTACCCATGACTCCATTGCTTCTTGTGAGCCTACTTTCTTTTCGCCTGTTCCAGTTGAGGCTAACCTTTCGTAGCCATGTCGATTCAGAGTTTAGACAGCTCAGGATACCTACGAGCTGGGGCCTATGTAAGAGAATTCGTGCCATTCAGACGCACGACTTATAGATCCGCAATTTAGGATGATTTCGCCTCCACGCTAGCGAACGAGTATGCGTTCTTGAATGTCCCGGATAGCTTCCGGATTCTGCTCCTGGGTGCCCTGCAGATCCAGAGCGATCTCAGCAACCGACTTCGTCTCTTTCTAACGGAATCGGACCTGGCAGGCGACAGTTTCAATGTATACAAGACGTGGGAAGGAAAATCAGCCAACTACAATGTGCGTCGTGGCTCCTACTGATATTCACATTTCTAATTTCTTTCGTCTCAGCTTGCGAATCTCACGGGAACAGGGAAGGAGTTCTGGCACTGCGAGTAAGTGGAGTGCCCTGGTTTCTTTCTTGATCTCATGCTTTTGCAGGGGTGATGGCCAGTCAATGTCATCGTGCCCCGGATCTATCATTGAAGGCCTACATCTTCCCGCGGAGAGTCCTCACTTGACAAGATTTGACACGGTTCAGTGGATTTTAGACGATGCAGATGGCTTCAAGAAGTTTCTCAACGATTCCGTCGGGATTAACTTCGATGATCTAGTTGAAGGGGAATTCTTTGTGACACGCCTAGGTGAGCCTCTACATATTCTTGCAGTCAAATTTATTAACTCTAGCAGGCGAGTCATGTGTAAAGGGACCGCCCACAAAACCGCCACCAGCCGTCAATATCCAGCTCACTCAGCCAGCCGACTCTTCGATTTCTCGCAGTCTACAGGAAGGACATTCTAGTGGCCGCAGGAATGTGCGGCATCGCTCGCTCCACCACTCCCACCAGGCACAGAAGAGGGACGACCTCGATCCTTTTGACCCTCCGGAGACTTGTCGAACCAAGTGGTATGTATCAGCGCCTACCGGGCAACTTCATTTTTATGATAACATGTTCACAGGACTGGGCTTCGACTGATAAACTCTGATACGTTCTTCACCAATCCGACCGATATAATCAATCACTATGTCGAGAGTAGCGGTACGTGTTCGGTTTTCTGTGACTCTACATCCGTCGATTCGACCTCAACAGATAACGCGGTCACTCGGTATACAAATCTGGCTGCCGCGCCAGATACTGATACCGGGGCCCTAATCGGCTTACTTACGGTCCGCCGTCCTGTTCTCCTTGCGATGGCCGATGTTCATTCGCTGTTATTCAGGCGACTCTCACCACCATCTCCCTTGGCAACCAGACAATCGCTAACACGATAGCATATATCAACGAAGTCATTCCTGCATTTCCCGTGTTGAATTTCCACTCACAGCGCTTTAGGTCGAGTTTGACAAAGTTCGCCAGGCCGCTTTTGATCAGGCTCACGCGCGCGAATCGGTGTTGAACATAATCCTCAATATTGGTGTATGTCACTCCAGATCTGTCTCGCCCCAGCTTACCTCCATTTCGCAGCTCGTTGTTCTGGGCTTTGTACCTGGAGTGGGCGAGATCGCTGATATTGTCTCCGGGGGATTGGACACCTTCGGGTTGATATCCAAGGCCATGGACGCATTCTCACTTGCCAAAACGCTAGACAAGGACTCAGACATCTTCAAGCTTCTCGGAACCGGGCTCCGAACTGAAGATGAAGTTGCCGACGCTGCTGAGGCAGCAGAGCAGGTGATCGGCGCCGAGGCACGCGAGACTCGAGGGACTTTGGCGGGCAGCGTGGGCAAGGTACAGGACGCAGCCATACAGTGCGTGAAGTCGACGCTCGGCCCCTTCGCAATGGACACGTCAAAACTTGCTTCTGTCTTGAGGCGGCGATCGTTGTACTTACCCTCAGATGCTGAGACCACAAGCTGGTCCGACGATCAAAGGAGAGCGTGGAGCTTCCTGATTCCCCGGGCGAAAACAGAAGAGCCTTGCGTCTTCAATATCTATGTAAGCCAGAATATCCATTAACTAGAAGACATCAGCTGAATTTCGTCTGAAGACAGCAAAGGAGCTGAAGTTTTCTTCTACAGAATACAGGGCATTGTGCACGGCAAACGACCTTCCAATGGCCATTCCCGATTCCGTATCCAGTCCGACAACAACAGAAACGGGGCCTTTTAGTCGATGCATGACAAAGTACAATGGACACACGTGCCAGTGTGAGTGCGGTTACATTCCGAGTTGTACATCATTATAATTTACGCCTTTGGCTCAAAGGCGATCATCTGTTCGAGCGTACGTTGTCTTCTTTACCTCTATCAGGTGGTTTCATATCTCCGTCGTTTCAGCCGATGAATGGATCGGTCGCACAGCTACTATCCACCCTGATGATGCCCAGGTGTGCTTGGATCAAATCTGCTGCGACAAGGAATTAACCAAGTCGCCCAAAAGAAATTGTGTGATGCTCTCGGTAACACAAAGTCAACAGCAGAGATAAAGGCCATCATCAACGATAAATCGAGTAAGCAGCACGCCTCCGGGATCATCAGCCCTCACTGAAATTCCTCTTTTACTGCAGATTTGGCGGGCTTGTGGGGTTCGGACTCCTTGTCTCCCATTTTTTCTAAACGCTAACACGACTTGGAACAGGATCTAACAAGAATGGATTCAACCCCAACAGTCTTAAGAATAGTCTCATGGTACGTCTTTCCTCTGTGTGCTCGGCCTGTGACCAATGCTTCAAATAGAAGGATTACAACGACGAGGATGCGTTGAAAGCAGTCTATGTGTGTTCAGTTTTCTCACGGCGGAAATCGGGCTGACCATTTTGCTCTTAACCAGAAAAAATATAACGATGGGGGAATGAAGATCGTTTATGACGTTGCCCGTGCGTACAGGGGGTAGTGGGGACTCCATTGATCCTTTGCTTATAATCCTCGACAGACGACCACCTCACGACATTTTCGGACGCTCGAAAGGCTACCGCGGAAGCTTTGGACAGAAAACTTCATGATTATCATCAAGCGATCAAGACCAGCGGCAATGCGGATGCGCTGAAGATCATGGAGGACAACATATGTAAGTCGCCTTGCTGTGATTGTCCGGACAGAGGCTCACAGTGGGCCATAGATAAACCGAACGACGACGACTCAATCAAGAAAACAATGGTCAAAATTGCTCAGGAGAGCGAGGAACATGCTGACAAGGTCATCAAACATTTGAGAACCGCACAGTCTGTGAACGACACGCCGGATCCCAACGATACTGCTGAAGAGGCTGCGGAATCTGAGGATGAGGGCAGGTCCAGACCTAAACGACCACTTTCGCGTGGCTCGACGGGCACATGCAGTGACGACCCAGAGGCGGCAAGGAAGAAAGTCAAGGTTTGATAGGATAGTTATCCATATGCAGCAAGATGATAGCATTCTTTCATTTGATCTCGTGCGTTCAAGTTCCCGTCTTGAATGTAAGCAAATAGGTCAATTCCATTCAGGTACGCTGGCATCTCGCGCGACTGGCCAGTACCGTATACAACTTACTTACATGTATGTACCTTGGCCACACCGATCTCGAGCTCGCGGGTGAATTAGCAGCAGTGTGAGGACGGTGTTCCTGCGTCCGTATGTTTCTCTGACGTTCTTTGAAAAATTGGTCTTCTACTACACAAAGCCGATCACCCCCAAATCTCGGAAGTGAATCGGCATTAGCGCCGAGCCAATTGGAGCACTCGGATTCTCGGAATTCGAAGGAACTCGGCATCGTTGCCGAGCTAACTCGGGATGTGCCGAAATTCGGACATCAACTGTGTGATAGCAGATTTTAAAAAAGAATCCTGCGCCGATTGGAACGGTCTGTATTAAGAGAAATCGGGTCATAGACCGCTGAATGGGATCCGGTTTCGTTGCTATCATTGAACGAGTCGGTGCATGCGAGCAGGAAGATGAAGCATATATACATCTTTGAAATCTCTGCCACACAAGTCCAACACAAGTCTTTGCATTCAGCTGACTTGATTATGCTCCCTAGGAACTATGTTCCCCAAAATTCCGGAGCTTATTATAAAGTTCCACAGTAATTCAGCCACTGGACGGATTTCCCTGGGATTTTTTGGGTGGGTCCGGTAGCTAAAAAGATGCCCGGGTGCCTACATCAGAATGGGTCACCCCATATACACCCCCTGCGCCAGATACCCCGCAGTGAGGAGGTACGAAAAGTCGGTGGGAGCATTATGGCCTGCAGAACCGTTCCTGCTGAGCAGCCCAAAAAACTGCTTGCCCGTCGGTTTTGACCAAAACTTGCTATTCTATAATTCATTCCTACATATCGGAAAGTCAAATCTGAAAGGAATAAGCAAGCGCACCCATATTCGCCCCAGTACGAATATTTTTCTAAAAAACTCGGAAAAGTCCGAAAATTTCGAGTAAATGTTGTATATCTTTGGTACTACAGGGGTGAACCATAAAGTGTTGGCACACGTTGAAAACCCCTCTTTCAGGGCTACACGGCGATATAAGAATTGTATTTATTCACCCCGAACTCATAGATCAGCGGCATCAAAAAGTTCAAGTTCGATTGCGATAACACGCTTTGACCGGCTAAAAATAGAGAGACGCCTGCGTCATCGCAGGCGACGCTTCCCAAAACGGACATTTTATAGTTCGCCACCCCATTCCCACCCTCTCCTAACCCTAACCCTATCCCTCATCCCGTCCTCTCCCGTCCTACAAGCTCGCCACCACCTATACGCATTCGCCTCTCGCCCTCCCAGCATCGAAACGCAACAACGCCGGCGCTCGGCCTCTATTCGGCCCGGTGTTGTTTGCGCGCTGTTGTTCTGTGCTTTCGCCACGACGACCACGACGACCTTGCCGCCTCGACTCTCCCGCCTCGCCACAACGTACGGCCGCCGTCTCAAACCACACCAGCCACTCTTGCTCTGCCCTCCACGACTGCCTGCTGTCTGTTCTCACACCCACCAACACCTTCCGCGCGGACGCAAAATCGGCACACCCATGAGCGCAAAGTCGCCCTCTCGTAGCTCTGCGGACCATGCCTCCGGCTCATGGCTGGTCTCTCGTCAACCCAAAGCGCCTCCGTTTCGCTGCTGTATCTCGGCCCATACCCCAGAACTGCGCGAGCTGCGCGCTTCATTGCATACCTCGCCGCTCTCTCGTCTTCTGCCCCTCTGGTCGGACCCACATGTGCTACCGAGGCACAGACGCTCTGGGACGACACTCTGGAGCTTGGGAATCTGCAAAACTTCACCCCAATCCACCCCATTTTCGAGCAAGACACGCGCCAGCTGAGCGCTTCGGTGGGATGCATTTCGCCGATCTTCCTCGTCAAGGTGGGAGTCATACGCGCGGGAGGTGGATGGGGGAGAGAAATAGCAGAGAGGGAGACGAGTTTGAGATCTTTCAGGTGCGTAAGACGCACACTCTGCGTCAAACTGTGCTAACTACGCGTTTTTTGTCAGTACTCCGCTCAGGCCACCGCCTAATCCCACCCTTTTGGACGCATTCCATGCTTACCCGGTCGCCCCCACTCGCCCTCCATCGTCACGTCGCCCGCCCGCTCCAGTGTGGAGCCCTGTACCCGATTCGGCGCCTCCAATAGGCAGCGAACACTCATCTTTGTATCCGCTCGCTTTGGTACGGTCTCGCATCCGCACAAACCGTCTCGCATGGCCTACCGGCGCAGCACGGCATGCGTATGGGTCGTCTACCGTTCACGGTACGTCCTCATTATTTTTCTTTCGAATTTTTCTTGCTAAAATTCGTCTATATCAGCTGAACCAATCTCCCATTTCGTGCACATACCCTCCTCCCCTTTCTGTGTCATGTCTCTGGCGCACGCCGCCAATTTTGCGACGCATCGTGGCCGCTGCGCTCGAGTCGCAGCTGCGCGCCAGTCTTTTGGGCCAGGGATTTCCCTGGACGTTCTAGGCGGCAGCTTCGGTGATCACCCAGTCGGATGTATCACACAGCTGCCGCCATGATCGTTCCTCCACAAAATATCGACGTACGCTTTCGCATGGTCCCTCACCCCCACTACTAACCCCTAGTACGTGGTCAGAAATTTTCTCTCACGATTCCACGCTGATATTCGTGTATTACAGTCCGGTTCAGCCCTAATTATACCCATACTATGTACGTATGGTTCTCTTTTAACCTCGAATCCTTTATTCCTCGGCCACAGTCTTCTTAGCTGATGATCACGCCTTTGTTGTGCCCTCACAGCTCATGTAGATATTCGTTTGACGAATTGGCTGGCGAGTTCTAGGCGGCAGCTGCTGCGAGCGTCCATTTGGATGTCTTGCCACACTGCCGCCTTGAGCACACCGGATCATGGTTGTCCAAAAATCCGCGTGGTGGTCGTTGCACTTCCCCTGCAGCGCAAGTTCGGCGGGGGAATGCAGCGTCGGCACGCTCGTGGATCTCCTTTCAGCAAGTGCTGTTGATTTTTGTGTTTGTAAGCGGTTGGTACTAGCTTTTTTATCTCTCGTTCTTGCTGCCCTGATTTCTGATAGATTAATCTATAATTGTCAGCTCCGGTAAGTCAGTACCTTCTTACCTGTATTGGCTAGAGATTGGTGGAACAACATATGCGCAGCTCTCAGGCGGATTTACAGATCTCAGCGTCTTGCAAAAATCATTCTACTTATACTAATTCCGGTTCGTCCCTTTGGTTTGCACTAATATAATAGTATTGCTTCAACTCATTTTTTTTTTTCAGCGGACGGTTGGGAATTCAACACAGTCGTAAGACTCGATGGATTGCCATGAATGGCGGCACTCTCGTGGATATCCATTCGGAAACACCGTCAATTTTGTGTGCGTAGGTGCCTGGTGGTCTCTCTTTTTATCCCTCGTTCTTGCTGACCTGATATTCCGTTTTTCTACCGGCAGATTCCCTAGCACTCTCAATTCAGGTGCGTCAGTATCAGCTAGAGATTGGTGGAACAGTACACGCGCAACTTGCCGGGACTTGTATCAATTGAAACGCGTAATGTGTTTTTTTCTCATTCAAATTTGAGCACACAGCGAGCAGTGACGCTGGCAGGAGCTCCAACTTGCGAGTATATCTACGTCCTCTTTTTGTTTTTGTCTTCATTCGTCTCATCCAGCTAATTTTATTTGTAGGACATTCGTGTTTCAAGTTCTATTCTTACTGCTATCAATTCGGTCCTAGAAACTATGTTCCTCAAAATTCCGGAGCTTATTATAAACCTCTGTAGTAATTCAACCATTGGACGGAATTTTCAGGGTGGGTCGGGGTGCTGAAAAGATGGGCGGGGGCCTACAACAGATTGGGTACCCCCCTACACCATTCCCGCACCACAGATCCCGGAGGAAGGAGGTACAAAAAATCGGTGGCAACGATTTGGGCTGCAAAACCTCTCCGGGTGGGGGGCCAAAAAACTACTTGCCCGTCTGTCTAGCCCCAAAGTGACTATCTCATAATTGATTCGTACATATGCGAATGTAGAATATAAGAGGAATATTGAAGCGCACCCATATTGAGCCCGTTATGAATATATTTCTAAAAAACTCCGAAAAGCACGAAAATCTTTATTAAACCTCGTAGAATTCCGGCTCTACCAGATCAATGTATGAAGTGTCTACCCACGTTCGAAAGCGTTTTTTCAGGGCTACATGGTGATATAAGAATCATATTTTCTTTCGCAGAACTGACAGATCAGCGGCATCAAATTTGCTGGACATCAATCGCGATTCCCCGCTTTGACCGCCAAAAATAGATTTCTAGCTGCGTCATCGGATGCCACGCTTCCCAAAAGGGACATTTTCACTTCGCCACTCACCTTCCCACACTCGCCCACCTTGCTCCACCCCGTCTCGTTCCGACTCGGCGATCTCGGGCACCCACCGAGCACCTCAGCACCTTTTCCCGCCCGCGCTCACATCATCACCGGCCCCTTCCGCCCACCACGCATCCCACTTCCGCAACTGCGTCCCACCCACCATTCCGCAACAATTCCCGCCACCACCGCTGCTCACTGCTCCCGGAAAAGGCCGAGCACCCGCGCCTTTTTCTCGCCCGCGCTCCACCTTTCCCGCCCGCGCTCCACCTCTTCTCGGCATCCGCCGGCCATTCGCTCCCACTCGCTCTCCCAGTGGCGCCCCTCCCGCCACTCCTCCCGCCACTCGCCCTGCCCACCTGCCCGTCCCGGCAACCGCCGACCCCGATTCGCACAAGCTAATCCGCCCACCCGTTCCGCTCCAGCCGCCCGTCCCTTCCTTCCGCTCCAACCCATCCTGGACACAACTCTTCTCCCCATCTCCCGCCCTTTCCGTCCAAGCGCTGCGATAATGGCAATGTATGCGCTCGGCATTGACTCGGCACGGCGCTCTCACCACAACGACGAGCACGACGTCTCCGCCGCTACGCTGCCACCTCGTCACCTCACACCGCTACCGCCATGCTCTCTGCACGCCCCTGGTGCACCTCCTCTGTTCTCCCATCTCCAGCACCCGTCTCTGCGCGAACGCAAATCAGCACCCCCACCAGCGCGATCCTCCTTTTGACGTCCGGAGTCGTAGGCACGGGAGGCGAATGGGGGAGATGAGTAGCAGAGAATGAGGCGAATTTGATATCTTGCCGGTGCGTAAGACGCACACTCTGCGTCGAAATTTGCTAACTACGCCTTTTTTTCTGTATCTAGTCCGTGACCACACCAAATCTTTGCCCCCTTCGGTGAATTCTACGTCGGGTCCGTTCCCGCACTCGCCCTCGATCGTCTCGTCGCCACGCCGCCCCAGGATAAGGCCCAGAACGCGACTCGGCGCCACGGATACGCAGCAAACATGAGTCACGATGCGCGCCCGCCTTCTCATGGTCCCACTCCACCAACCACACGATTGGATAGTCTCGGAAGTATCCCCGGGCTTGCTTACGCTTCGTCTACCGCGCATGGTATGCCGTCATGAATTTTCTTTCCCAACTTGTGCGCTAATATTCGTCTCATACAGTGCAAATGAGCTCGTATTCGGTGCGCAACGTTTTTCTTCTTCTACAATCCATCGTTCCGTCTATCTTCCATCCTCTCCCGCCTTCCCAATGACCGTCGCCTCCCCGCCGTGGACTCGCATACCCACGCCGTTTTTTTTTTGGCCAGGGAATTGCCTGGCGTATTTTAGGCGACCGCTTCTCTGAACATTCATTGGGATGTCTCACAGAACTGCCGCCTTGAATACCCAGGATCATTCCAGAAAGTTGGCGTCGTGGCTCCTGCGCTCCTTCTGTCGTCTGAGCGCCGTACTTATTATTTCTCCCTTTACTGCACTAATATTTAGGTCTTTCACAGCGTACATTAATGAATAGATATATAGGCTTGGTGCGCCAGGACGCTCGAGTCAGCCAACACACCTGGAACGTGAGCTAGACGTGGTTTTCTTCATCGAATTTGATTAGCGTGAACTCATGCACAGTCAGTCAGCGGCAGCTGAGTACCGTGACTGCGAACTGGCTTCAATGGACCGTCTATGTCGTGCGCCCTCTTCACCTAATTTCACGCTAATTCCCGGCGTAGGGTCTCTGTGATCCACTGTATACATTCAACTCACAGGTGTTTGGTCCGAATCTCCTTTTTTTTTCTCTCTCTGGCGCTATTCCTGGGTCCTTACACGAGACTAAGGGCGCGTGTGTTTAGATTCATCAGGTGCGTATGGTGCATTTTTGATGCCCAATACGTTAAATTCTTCCATGAATTCTTGTGCACTCACGACGATTCTGGACTGTCAAAGCCCATGGTCTGTCACACATTGGTTTCAACCGCAGTTTATCGCTCAACCCCCACAGAACGTCCTTCCCTCTGAGACATCGTTTTCACAGGCACCTGGTACGTCCCAAAATCGTCTTTCACATTCATCTCTGCTCACATCGGAGTATAGGAGCACAAAGGCTTCGATGTGCCTTGATAGCTCTATTATCCATTCGGCCATCCAACTGAAAGTGCTTTCGATCTTCTTCCTGAAATTTTTATACAACCAAATACAGTGCGCGATACCAGCATCCAAAGCCGCCCAATGTTATATCCCATTGCTCAGTTACGAGATTGGTGATCACGGTTGTTCTCTTGCACATTAATTGTTCTCAGGCCCGTTTGTTGGTGCACAGTCCGGAATCCAGCTCGAGATTTGGTAGAGACTCAATAGCGTGCAATGCCAGTACCACCTTTCGAAGTGCAGAAACGTTGTTGGAGCGGCTGTATGAACAGTGATTTAAATTTAAGGTGCAGGCGACTCAAGACTCACGGCGACTTGATGATGGAAATGAATATAAACCATGTTATGCATATTTATTCTCACATACCGACCTTGCGCAGGTTTTGCATTGGCGCTCGTATGGCATACATGTGGGACGCATTTTGCTCCTACCGTTCATTGAGACGACGACATTTTATGTAGTGATGTACTCAAATCGTTCGAGTGGTATCAATGTATATGTACGGAGTGAAGTATTCATTGTCTGTCCGGAACGGTTCGAATATGTACAGAAAGATCTGGTGATACGGTTTTCAGTCTTTAGCGAATTCCCGTCCTCAAATCCCTAGGCTGTAGGAACTGCGGAGACCGCCTTCCTGTCGACGCTGTTGGAGGAGTAAAGCCACGAAGATTACCTGGTCAGGTGGGCAGCTTCTCCGCCAGAGGTTGAAGGCACCGATACCGTAAACGGCAGGGCATCAATGATGCGTATCCACCGGTTAAGAACATCTCTACAAACCAAGGCGCAGATCGAGCGATTTTTCCTTGCCATGACTCTGTATCCTGAAGTCCAAGCCGCAGCCCAAGAAGAAGTCGATAGGGTGGTCGTCAACCGCCTACCTACTCTCTCGGCAGAGACGAGGCACCAAGTCTAGGGATAGAGAGGGGATGTGGGGCGACTCACCCGAACTGAAATTAGGCCTAACTGGCGCGAGGCTGATTGGTCGATATCGAAATACAAGCGCATACAACCAATCCAATCGAGATCACGGGCATAACGGAATGCGGAGCGACGGAGTGGAAATGGTGAAGCAGATTGAATAAGGATTATCACCCCTTCCGCCTTGGAAGGAGGACGCAGTTCCAACGCAGTTCTTGGAGTTTTAAGAGCAGGATGTCATAGTTACAAACATTGGGAATGTGGGCCCCGCCACGCTCAAGGGGCTTTGAAAACGCGAAAATCCGCACATACCTTCCATTTTTTTTCTCAGAGCCTTCGGGGACCCCTCCCTCCCTTAATGACAGCGTGAGAACTTCCCGATATGGAAACTGCCAATTCTTTTCTCCTCGAAATGAATGCCAGGACCGGCATTCATGCAGGAGAGTGTTTTGGATAATTTATGTAGAGTATTCAGCTCAGCTGTAGTACTTATTTTGACTGAAAATAAATCTCGGTTTTAGGCACATCAATCGGACACATGATATACCGGCCTGATCGGCAACTTCCGGAAAACATTAACTTACTTACATGTATGCAGAGTTTATCTGTGTGAGCCGAGGCGAGAGCCATAACTGACGGTCCTGAGAATCAAGAGACTCAAAAATTAGCCCCCAAAATTCCAATTTTTATCTGAAGCATGTTTTGCACAAATCTGAGCAATGGAACCAGTTTCCAAATCTCATGCAAAAAAATATTTTCAGACCTCGGGGGAACCCCTCCCTCCCTGTCCATATAAGGAAATTTCTTATCTTCGAAACCCCTTGGCCACGCTCCTGCCATTTTGGGATCGCCGGACATCAGCGGGTGATCACGCTCGGGATGTTCCGTGTCTAAATGCGGAAGCTAATGTGGTGCTTGGCCAACGCTGTACGGCCATTGTCCGCCATGTAGAGCCACCCTGGACGCGTTTTGACGTGTCATTCCACTTTATCTCTCTTCCTACCGCAAACTGTAGCCTAAAACCGAATTCTACATGACATCTCAACCTGCCACCTTTGAATTTGTGCATACCGAGGTGCCAGCTCCCGCGCCGCACCCTACCCCAGCAGGTGGTCGCTCTCAGAGAGTCAGATGGGCCCCATACGACGCCGAGACAACATCTCGAAAAACAAAGCCGAAGGTCACTCCCCGCAGTGTTGCCTCGGACATTCCCCTAGATAAATTGCGGGTATCAGCAGACCAGCGCGCAGCCCTCGAGAAAATGTACAGACCCAGTGGCATCTCTTCTTCGACGTCGGAAGCACTCGCAGATCATCTGTTTACGCTCAACGACGATGACCAACTTCATGCTTCTACTATTATGGCGCAGCACGGTCTCGACTTCGATACACGGGTTACTCTGGCTAACCGGTGGTCCTAAAATTGGAGCCGCATCTCAGGAAAGACCAATAGTACTAGGAATATTTTATATCTCTGGTACGAGCATTTTCCCCAAATTATTCTGCACCCAACATTGATAATTATTGTTGTAGCCATTGCGGATATGACCACGCACATTACCAAAGCAAAGAGCGCCACACGCCCGTCCCGTTCACCTCATGCCTTGGCCACGCCGAGGTCACCTACGTCCTCTCCACTGAGAAGATACTGCGCATCCGTGGCTACTTCGAGCACAATCTAGCGTGCAAAGATGCCGTTTATACTCGAATCCCCCCCATCCCAGTTCATTCGGCGGTATTCGCTGTTGCCCTCGCTCAACTCCGTGATGGGGCGTCCTTCACCGACGTAAAGAAGAAGAATCGCGAGATGTTCGAGACGGGAAGCTACCACAGCTTCCCCAGCGACCTTCGAAATCCCCCCTTCCGTTGGTTAATAAAACCGAAGATTCTCGTTCGCTTTATCGCCAATTTAATAGGATGAACGGTGTAAAAGTCACTGAAAAACCTCAAATCAATGTCGACGAGTGGCTGAATCCCCAATCTCCCGAATACAACTCGACCATCGCCGAGGCTGTCTTCCACTACTCGGCTAGAGCTGAGAAGGGGGACCGCTTCGAAGCGTGCATTGCCACCGAAGACATGCGCGCTGCTGCCTGGAAATACGGGCACGAGAATCAAATAATATTGGATGGGACTTTTGGTGTCTGCGACAGTCGGCTATTACTCTTTATTTTAATGGTCACAGACGAGAATAAAAGAGGCATCCCAGTCGCCTTTCTGTTATTCTCTGCGCCTGCGGGGAATAAACAGTCATCGTCGGGTTACAACACGAGCATTATTGCAAAGCTACTCAAAGCTTGGCAAGACTCCCTATATATTTTAGGCATGGAATGGCCCCCCCCATTCCATTCAAGTTGGGGCCACTCCCTGAAATTTTAGGCGGATTCCATAGCCCCCATTCCAAGCACCTTTCTGGCAGGCACCGTCCTCATCGATGCCCAACTCCCGTCGCCGTCGCCGTTTTGATCGATTTTTTTGCCCTAAGCATCTAATCCGACAACCTGGGGCCAGGTTGTCTTCTTTAAGGGGGACATTGCTGTAAAGAAACAAGATATTCACCTCAACCCTATCTCCCCTGTTCAAATGCCCAAAATCACATAGACCACTCAACATACCATCACGATAAATCAAGGTGCGTAGGCGGGCGGTATTTGAAATGCCAAATAATTGCCATACATTTGGGTGTCTGTGGTTGGCAATGAGTGACCTGAGAGCCAGAGACAATACATGGGAATCATCTTATCCAAGAATACAATTCCAAGTCCGATTTCCACCTCTATTCGCAAGTGAAGCAATCTCTTGTTGTATGGACACCAGTACTTGCCCCATTCTCGTCCTCGTATTTCGCAACGGTCATGGATGATTGTTCCCCTGAGATCCGAGCGGCGAATACTTTGACTTTGCATACCTCGCTCGACAGAGCGGTCTCATGTAGGAGATATGTTGCCCAACGCGACGTGGCGAAACCAGAAGTGCGTAAGATGAGTGCGATCAAAACTGCATGTCTCTGACCCGTCTTAGTCCGGTTGCAGAAAAAAGGGCTCGCCTTGCAATTGTCTTGGGCTCGAGTCGAATGATGAAATTCTCCACAAATGGATCTGAATCTTGGAGATGGAGACGGTCCTCTACTGGGGAAATACACGCCTTAAGTCTGCAACCTCAAAAATAACCGACGAAGGAAAAAAAAAAGCAAGTAGGAAAGTTTTGGTTTGGTGCAGACACCTTCAATGTGTCTACTGAAATGCTCTGCACTTTTATAGAAACTGGAGACACAGACCATCCAATACCGAGGCGGTGCACACCTCGAACCTGATCCCAATGTCAGTCCACATCGCCGGAATGTTTGAGTTCTGCATTGAACAACATTGATGCGGAGATTACCGACCGAGATGTCAGACGCATCAAATCTACAACCCTACACTATTTATCTTGGGCTCAGTTCTGTGGGCAGACTGGCTGTGGCTGTACACTTTCGGAAAAAAATTCTAGTTGTATTGTTTTTTGTACACTCGAAAGTGTACAGCCACAGCCAGTCTGCCCACAGAACTGAGCCCAAGATAAATAGGGCCCAGCTGGTTCTCTTTCTGAATCCGTTATTCCACCAAAGGGCCCAAAAATTTCATGGCCACCTGCATGCTTTCCTTTCTGTTGGCGATAAGCGGCCCCATGATTCTACAAATGCTATGAAACCCGAGCAAAAAGATAGTCACGCACAGGCGTAACAGCTTAGGGAACAAAGTGATGCGCTGTGCTGAGCGGACGACGTCGATCGTGTATTGGACACTGTTATGCAAGTAGGGAAGATCTCTACCTTTTTTGAAAGAAATCAGTCGAAAAAAAAACTCTGGCGGGGAGAACGCATAGAGCGGACGGCCAACAAATGGGCGGTTACTAACGCGAGCCACAACGGCCATCGTGACCCGTAGCACTGGTACGGTTTTCCATTCTATAATTGTTATAGATATTTCCAAGTGTGCAGATGAATTGACCCACCTGGCAGACGATTTCGTTTCTGACGTCCGGGGAACATCGGTGCAAATTCCTGGTCAAGCTGGTGCGTATTGTTGCTTGATGATACGAATTTTCCTGGCTTTGCACTCACCTTGATGGCCAACATTTCAAATTTTGTCCGGACCCTGTACCCGACCTCGAAAGGGATAATCACTGATCCTGGTTAAGCTGAAATTAGAGCTGAACCTCTGATTTTCAGTAGAGCTGGAATGAAGATGATACGAGTAGTTTCAGCCGGGGTTTATTATAATCTGAAGACCAATGATTAAGTGAAGCTAGATTTTAATCTTATTCAATTAGTTTAGGGGTCAAGCTCAGTTTCCTTGAAACTACAAATCTAGCTCGCCTTTCAATGTCTTTTTATTTTATTTTATACTTCGCCTTTCAAATTGCGCCTCCACTCTGTCTAAATTTGGCAATCTTTAATTGGTGTGAAAAAGATATCCCGAAGGATATTGAACGATCGGGTAGAAGGCTTTGACACATGGGAGTGTACAGCGGTGGACGTGGAAGCGCAACCACCAGGCGATGAACCCGGGCACACACACAAAAATGCATGGGCTGAATAGGAGGTGAGAAATGGCACTGTGAAACAAGGCATAACATTACACACCGTGCAAGGTTCCGACTTCGAGATCTCCATCAACATCCATGGCGCAATCATTATGTACATGGTCGGCGGCAGAGGCTAACAAGGAGAGTTGAGAAAAGAGAAGTAGGTAGCGACAAGAACATACAGTGAGCTAGCTTAGTTGGGCGAAGATCGAACAGTCCCGATGAGAGAATGAACCTGGAATTCGGCAGAGAATCGCGGCAGAAATGAAGCCAATCACGGCCGAGGACGAGATCGAAGGGCAGGGACGCCGTGACAGTGAGCTCCACATGCATAGCGCAAACAGTGTCTTCACAAGGCAGCGACAAGACACCAGAAGCTATAGAAACGGTAGTCTTAATGCCAGAAGCTAGAACCCAGTCCAAAGATAAAGCAGATTTCTCGAGCTCAGCGTTGAAGGTCGTCGAGACTGCCAGGTTGCAGAATGTAGCGGAGGGAGGCATGGTGAGGGAAGGAGGAGAGAGCAGACACCACGTTAGTCTCTGCTAGACAGACGCTACAACCGTTGAAGCTCGTACCTCGCATGTGGTAGTCTGTTGACTTCCTCGATCAGTTGATCGGTGGTCGACCTTATGACATAATCACAAATTTCGCGGATGCTACTACAAGAGTTAGAGCGCGTTTTTCGATATTTTTGTGATATATCCATGTTTAAAGCATCAAAAGAAAAGGCTCTTCCGGCCAAGTTTCTTCCTCTGGAGATCAGAAACGCGATGCCGAAAATTGCCGTAGGAGCCACGTGCCAGAGCGAGTATCTCATTCCTTGACGAAGGAATCAAGGCAAAATATTCTAAACACGCAGCTACTTTCAGAATCAGGGTTAAAGCAACTTTGTCTCTTCAAGTCCGTCATCAAGGCGGCGCAAAGTCTCTAACTAGCTAGACTATAATTGAAAGTCCGACGATTATGTAATAAGGGCGGGCACCGTCATCGGGGGCGTGGCAAACTACAGACTAACGCCAGGTCACATCGGACCACTCATGTACAAACATGCGGAATCACGGACAGTTACGTGGGTGGAATGACCAAGAGGAATAACTTTTGGCGGATGAGAAAAGTGCTTATGCAAAAAATAATGACCAAAATGTGATTTACTGCAGGACGTGAATATAGGGCGCCCTAAACCCTTACCTAAAGGTAGCGGGAATGAGAACCGGTGTCAGAACCAACCTCAGAACCGGCCATCAGAACTGCCTTTCAAGGCTACTCTGACTGTAGTCTCTCCTAGACAGACGCTTCAACAAGGTATAAACTCGTGCCTCGTTTTGTTGAAGTCTGTTAGTGATCGCGGGGGTCTGATCGGAGTGCGGCCTTGTTACATAATCTTCGGAGTTTGAAATCTCGATACAAACACGCGCTGTGCCCTCTCTGTGATGATTAAACTCTATAAACTCGCCCAGAGAGCCTGGCGAGTCGTTCAATGTGTTCTATACATCTATGATATTTTTCTGAGCTCGCTACATACATCTTAAGTTTTGCGACGCGCTTGTGGGAGACATCAGCTGATGCCATCAGCTTTCGGCGGTTTCCGTGGGCTCAATGTTTTCAGCACTTGTTGGGAGGATTTTCGAAAATCTGAGGAGACTAGAGGTGTCATACATGTCTTTAAGCCTCAATTCTCCAACAGAATCTCATTTTACGAAGTCTGCGTCGCGAAACCGACGCGACGACATTTCAAAGTCCGATGATTATGTCATAAGGCCGCACTCCAATCGGAACCCCGTGATGGCAACAGGACTACTCTGACTGGCCCTATTACAAGATTTGAACACGCGCAGCAACAAAGATCATGTACAGTCGGCGTCCCCTAACAAGCTTGCATATATATTTTCAGTAAATTTTCCCTAGTCCGCAGCTCTCCACTCTTCCCATCACTCATCGTGGATTGTACGCTCGAAACATCAGTCGCCACACGGCAGTCCGCACGTCCCATTGTTGGGGTCAACAGCGAAGATGAAGGAGAATTGTCCTTGGCCACCCTGTGAAAGTAAAACTTAGATACCGAAGAAATTCGGTATAGTAGATATTCCGATACCATAGAACAGCTGCGAGAGACAGTATTGAGAGCAGTGTTGCAGTTGACCTCATTCGGGGTTTCCGCGGTGTTGACTGTGCTCAGGGCGGTGAAGTCGCCTGCCCAGATTCAGCATACAACCTTGTGCAACAGGAAAGGACAGACATTTATACGCATTATTGGGCCCGTTGTAGCACTTGGAGAGGGTGCCGAATGGGTTGATCTGCAGGGATACCGAGATGAACGGGAATGCGGGCACTTCATTATGAGGCAGACGTACAGGGCGGTCAAGATTGCGGCAGAAGTTGGCGACAAACTCGGAGCAGTCGCCCATGACACCGGAAAGGTTGCATTGGGCGACGAGCTCGGCGAAGCTGGGCCCCACCATGAGTGCGAGCGCAACTAGAGACAGCTGAGGAGAAGGCAGAGGCAATTAGTGTTGCATCTGCCGGTGAGGAGGGAACCATTCACCGAGCGCGATTGGAAGAACATTGTAGGGAAGGGCCTCAAGGGAGTGGGTAAACCGTGCTCTCGATCCTCTTTCACTCACCTTTTTAAAGTTCCAGCGGAAAATTTGAAATATGTCACGCGCCGATGAACCCGGAAAGGTCGACCAACGACTGACAGGACCAACGCTTCGAAAGAGCATCTCGTATGTCCCCGATTTTTACTCCATTGCAAGGCGCGTGGGAGACTGGTATAGGCAATGAACGGTTTCCCATCTTTCTTTCGCTCGGTGTTTGTTCGCTTGGGGACTAAAAGTAAGTTGCTAGATTATAATTCAGCTTGCTCTTCATACTCTCCAGCCGCTGTACTGGGTTCATTTCTGAAAAACAAAAGGATGTCGACCTATCATTTTTATCAGCCTGACGGCAGGAATGGCAGAAGAGTCCTTGCCATTCCCGCAACAATATTTCTCCGGCCACGGAAATAACTTTCTATTGTTCGAGGGAAGTCGACAGTTGACGGAAGGCGGGTTCGCGTACATGATGAATACTTGTCGACCGGCGATGTCTTTCTGCCGATGTATGTGCACAGTGCCAAGGCGAGAGTGCTGCTAAGGATGTAGCCGCAAAAGTCCGGGAAACATTGGAAGTGCTCTGTCAATATTGCCAAACCCTTCAGATACACACAGGGGACGCTCCTGGTGAACGGCCGTGACGTATATTCCCCGCAGACAGAGTAAATGCTGCAATAACTATTTGGCCATGGAAACTTTGGAAGAGGGAGTTGTGTATAATCGGTGGATCATCCATTCCTCGCGAATTTTAACCTCAAGCCACATAAGCGGTGACATACCTTGGGTCCCAGGTCCTAGTAAAATTTCAGTGTCGACCTTCCAACGGATGCAATTAATTACCTGCTTAACATAAATCATCATAGATCTGACGGCGATTGAATATTGTGTGCATTGGGATCGAGATTTCTGTTTGAATCCAGCACAGCCCTTAGTTCCCCACAATTCACTTGGCACCTAGACTGAGGGTTATCTCACATCAAGCAGAAGTTGAGCAGAAGACAAGGTCAGTAGGAAGAATGTGAAATACTGTGGTACTACGTTGGGGTCCAAGGCGAAGGTGTGGAGAGCTTGCGTGCACTAGGATACCATTGTGAACACCGTGTTCAGAGACTGGACCATGTCGTGTATAAATCTACTGCTACTACTACGTCAGCACTGCGTGCCGATCGGATCGGCAGCAGTGCTGACCCATGTCGGCATTAGTAGCCTCGGAATGCAGTGCCTGGTTTCCTGGAGAATCAGCCGGGGCCCGTGGATCGCTGCTGAGTGAAAAAGGAGCCCATCCGACTCGCATTGCTATATTAAGTTCATCGACCATTTGTGAGCTTTTTTGTAGAGTCTGACTACGTGAGACTGTTGCGATGCATGATAGAGGTAAACTAAAGTATGGGAAGATAGTGGAGAATTGAGGCCGACGCGATTCGAAACAGACACTCGAGTTCACATCAGAGTTGCATGCCGTAGGTCTAGAACAGATGAGCCCGTAGATAGATATTGACGCCTCGAAGAAGCGCGAACTTCGAAGCTCAGTGAGATCCAGCAGCGAGTGGTGAAAAGCACCGACTCGGAGAGAAAGCCATTGGAAAATTGGGTCATATCCAGATAAAAGAGCTGTGGAGGCACTGAACTGGCCATGAAGAGAGAGCCTCAGAGAGTAAAGACGACATGGTGGTCATGAATCGGGAAGCACCGGCAGTTTCCGAGGCGTGATGGTCCGTCACATCAGTCACACTCTTTGCCGCTACCACTTGCTCGATATTTCTCGCTCAACTGGAAGTCTTGCCGGCTACGCCGGTTCTAATCTCTCTAGTCCGGCATTAAGTTCAGTCTGGTAAACCTTGCCTCCTGGAATATTTGCTGAAGTCTTTGAGGCGGGCATCGAGAAAGCTGGGGGCAGCGCGCAGGTCATGACCAGGTCACCGAGACGCTACCCGATTACATGTACGCCGCGCTCGATCTTGCGTTCCCGTCATCACGGACGCGTTCATCATGGCGCCCCCACAAGGTTCGGCGACTTGCCCGCAAAGTTCTGTGACTCGACGTCGGGCAAGGATGCGCCGCGTTCGCGATGTTTGTTGGTATTCCCCTCTAATCTCTACATATTATTATTATTCTCGCCCCGGTAGGGCAGACGAGCACTATCCTCTCGACGCTCAACACACTCATCCACACGGCGTCATCTACGCCCCTCTACGCCCACGTGTTCCAGCCCACCAAGCTCACAGCGGGGCATGGAGGTGCGTTTCAAATGTTCCTTTCGTTCATCCCTTCCTCCGTCCCGCTTACTCCCACCCATCGATCCACTCATTTCCATGCGTGCGCATACTCTTATTGCTCGCCCACGCCTGCTTACCGCCCTTTTCTACTACCTCCGCTCTTTGCACCATGTGCTCTCGGCTCTCCGCCGCGCTCGTTCATGGTCGCTGTCTCCTTTGCGCTGCCCCCTTTCCCTCATTCTCATACCCCCCACTCCACGCCTCACTGCCGTCCGATACGTACCCATCGCGCCGACACATGCACCTTCTTGGTCTGCTTCGTCCTCCACTTCCGCTCTCCATTCTCACCTCTTCTCCCTGCTGCGCTTATTCTTCTCCTTCTATGCCCCACGCTCCCGGCCATCGCGCTCAACGAACTCGCAAAGCACGACGCATTCATCGTCGGCGTGCCTCCGAGGCTCGGCAACCTACCCGCGCAGGAAGGCCTCATGTCCCCCCCGGATACGCCTACGTGTTCAGCCACCTCATCCCCCTCACGGACATGCATGTGCGTAGCTCCTTTGCTCTCTACATTATCCCTTCCTTGATACTATCAGTTATACCAACGCCTTTTCATGCGCTCCCTCCTTCTACCACCCCCCCTTTGCTTTTTCTATCACATCACCCGTGCTCCGCTGCGCTCTCTCCACCATTTCCCTACTCCCCGCCGTGCCCTGCTTACTTTCTTCTCCGTCGCACCTCGCGGCCCTCCCTTTCTCGTCCTCATCCATAACCCCTTCATCTTCCCATTCGCCGCCCCCGCTCTCATTGTGCTCTCTCGCGCCCCACGCTAATACCGTTGCTTCACACCCCACAGACCCCGAAACGCAAGCCCGCGCGCGATCACGCACTTCTTCCGCGTCGTGGACCAGCTGAAAGACAAGAGTCGGCGTATATGCTCAAGGGGCAATTTTGTGGAGATTGTGAATTGTGCCGCTTCAAGTTTTTATTTTACTTGGAGATGTCGCATTTCGGGACATGCGCATCCAGCTTGCTTTTTCTGCATATATGTTCGACCTCTATATTATATTTTGGGATGCTGCGCGCCATCTTCGCGATGCTCCATATCTTATGGTGCTTATTCGCCTCTTCTTCAGTAGCTCTCGTTCCGTTTCATCTTTATCATTCATCTTACTCACCCGCCCGTATACACCTTTTTATCCGCTTCATATTAATTTACTTACACTGCGCCTTTTCCCCTCTTCCCATCTCGCTATTATTGCCTATACCTTCAGGTGATGCAGCTTCTGGAAAGGTGGCGCACCGCGACCACGACGATAATGAAAGGAGCCCATGCAGAACACAAAATGTTTATGGAAACGGTGTGGGGCGTGCGGGCTGCGGGCTGTGAAATTCAGCTTGGGGTGAGTTTGTCCGACAATGGAAGTCCCTCGTACCGTAAGATACTTCCTGCCTTTTTCTCTCAGGAAAGTGTCGTATGTGGCTCCTGGTTCATCAATGCAAGTTCCAAAATTACGGTTCCAACTTCCCGGCGTTCCCAATCGCCGCAGTTACGAACAATGCAGGGAGGGCGGGTCGGCCCGCAAAGATAATCATTGCACCGTTGCAGATTGATTGGTTGCGGAGAACCACCTCCTCTTCAGCGCGAATCCTTTGCCAAAAATCGCGCTTTTAAGGCACATCTACTACTGGCTGCACGCCATGTGGAAAGTGCGTGAACGGACCCCATGGAATCTTTTGAAAGCTAATTCACTCCTTTGTTCCGCATTTCATTAGCTTTGTCTATGGCTTCCATACAAAAAGTCCATGGAATTTTACATGAATTCCAGGGGGTTTGACACCCACAGTGTTTGTTATCTGGCGCTAGCATAACACCAGATTTTATTGGAGGTGAACATGTGCGAACAATTCTGGAATTGCCACCGGCTACCAACACGCCTACGAAGATCCCGGACGGATCAAAAAGTAGAAGCTAAGTCGGTAGGTAGGTAGGTAGTATTACACGGCACGGTCCCGCTTAGGAACGCCGGTTCCCAGGGATTATCTAAGTGTACATGCGCCCAAATACACTATTGCCCCTGGACTCCTCCATAGCACCAAGGACGAGCTCACAGACGCGCTAACTCGCCGTGGTAGATCCAGGGAACTATAAAGAAGCAAAAAACAAGTCAGCACAGAATAATTGGAGATGGGTGTTCAATGGAGCGGAGCTCAACAAAATTTGCAGGCAATTGCAGTCCTGTTATTAATGGAGGAGACACCAGGAACGATTAAACCTCCGTACTTTTTCTTTTGGAAATCTGAGGAAGCACGGTGCCTGGAACGTTGAGTCGAGGAAATGGTGGTGGGGAACAGCGACGAAGATGCGACAGCACCGGAGTCAGCTAATGAGGATCCCGGTATAAAATTGGTGGCCATTGAACAAGAGGGCGGCGAAGAAAGAAAAAGTCCGGTACTTTAGCTCATATACCAGGATATAATCTCCCGTTTGCAATTTAACCGGTGTGGCCGTTTTTGACGAGGAAAATTGACCCGGTAAACGGGTTACACGACTAGGTTACTGTCGACCACCAGTTGAACGGGTTACCCTAAATAACCCGTTTAAACGGGTTAAAAACAGCCGTTTTGATTCACCAGGATTTGATCTGGACATCGGGTGAATGGGGAACTTCACGGGGACACCGGGGGGCAATAAACCCGGTCCAAGTCTTACAGTGTTTGCTTTCGTTCGACTGGCAATTCTCTGCCCATTGCTCATTCCATCAATCCATGTAACTGCAGCCTTCTCTGGGAGTTACGGCTTGACCTCGGAATGCCTCCGTCTGCTACTGCAAAGCTGTTGAGCCTCCTCTTGGGTGCCGGCGCAATCTCCATCATTTCCTGAACAGGAGTTTTTCTCACTAATTACTTCCACCATCCAGATTCGATGGCGCTGTGTCTCTCTTTTATGCAAAATTACAGTGTAACTTATCGCAATATTCATAATCTTTTGCCTTTGTCTCTCGGACAGTGGAGCGAAGCGGCGGTCCGTCTTGTACATATATGTGAGACTTTGTCCCCAACAAAATACACCCAACGTCGCCCGGTTCAGTAGCCCTACAAAGTTTGTTTAAACAATATCGCGTCTCAACGTCAATCCCGTCCAACGGAGGGTCCATGAAAACCAAGAAACAGGAAACGACAGCCACCACCCCTCCACGCGCAACTACTCGCTCGCTCGCTCGGCGAACCCATCCCCATCCGCGGGACCAACAAAAGTCGGACGGCAGGTACATTCCATGCACGGCACATCCCGCTGCATGCAAGGCACATTCCCTCAAACGCGGCACATTTTCCCAAGGATGTGCCAGGTTTGTGCGGAAACCCGGCACATTCCAAAATGAGGTGTCCGGGACTTGCCATCCCGGCTTGATGGCGGAATCCCCGCCCAGTTGTAAAAACGAGCAACGCGAAGGCACGGTCACAGGCGAATATTCATGGGAGGTGCACAATTGTTTGAACTAATAAGGAGGGAAGTAAATAATAAAGAAACTTCTCCCATTCCCAATCCACCGCTCTTTCAACCTCGAGCCACTAGAAATCGATGTATTAACTAAAAAAATAGAACAGATCGAGACGTACGCTAGAGTGCACGTATTACCTCCAAGTCCGAATCCGGATCGTCTGCATCGGGCTCCGACTCCGAAAGAAGCTCAAAAACTTCTCGATCACTCTCATGCAGGGTATGCATCTTGATATCGGCAGAAGCTCGGGGCGATCTGATTGTTCGTGGCTCCGCTTCGACCACCGAGGACAGTGGTACTTCGATTTTGACTTGAACAGGACCGGATATCGTGGATGAACGCCTCATAGACGCGTCGGGCAATGCAGAATTTTGTGGTTGCCCAATATACTCGTGGAGAAGAGAAATATTTACCCATTCATGATTGAGGAACTTGCTGGCATTGCGCGCGATGTACACATGCCGCGGAAACACGCATGTAGTCGCGGCTTGAAGTTAGCTGACAGGCTGTCAAGGTATTCTTGGTCTGCCTTCGTGTGTTTGGATCCTGCTCCCGCATCAGTGCATTGACACGTCGGGGATGAGTGGTCAGTGATCACTAGTGGTATGTAGGAGAAAAGATGAAAAAAGCGGGAGGGGGACCCTTACGAAATATTCCAAAATAGCAAGTGCCGCCTTCGATGCCAAAGGCGGCACATCAATGAGAATGTGCCGCGCTTGGTCTCAATGTGACGGGATATTGAATGTACCTGCCGGCCGAGTTCTGTATATCCTCCCCCATCCGCGCCCTGCAGTGACATTCCACCCCTGTTCAAGCACTGATTTGCTTAATGTTCCTTTAATCTTTGTTCAAACTGTGTTCAACCCAAAATGCAAAATAGACGCAAGAAGCGGGACTTGAACCCACACCATGAAGACTCGGAATACATAAATTGGTGGCATTTCCAGCTGAGCCAAATGACCATAATAGGTTTGTTCTCAGGCTCACTAGTCACCATAGGAAACATACAAAAGTCCTGGTTTCAAACTGCGGAGTCCATCATACCTTGAGCAGCAGTGAAATTTAAGCTGTTCATTCTAACATATATATGGGGACAGTAACTGATTTTTATATTGTATATAGCTCAGGCTTCAATGTTTTAACACCTTCTTTCTGAGCTGGGCAGACTATGGAAGAGCACTCTGCACTCTGATAATATGTCCTATGGCTATGCAGCATTGAAACAACTTTTTGGTCCACAGTTCTTTCAGAACAGCACAGTAGCGCTTGGGTCTTGTGACAACAGCTGCGGTCAGCCATCGGTAGGGTGTATTGTTTTGTTGACTCGTATCAGACACATGACTTAGTGGTTATTGGTCCTGTCCTCATTTGAGGAGTTACCCGGAGGTCCTGAGTATGACTCCCCTAGGTTGTTTGATTTTTTAGATTTGTACCATTCAACGCTCACTGCGTTCCGGAGGGTCGTCCGCACATACAGTGTACGACCCCCGTCCACACATTTCGGCAGATTCGTGCGTCCGCATACTATGTCGATCTTCCCCATATATTTCTCGGCGTCCCGTGGGCACCCAATTGTGCTCTAAATACCTTGCTGACGGACGAGGATCTGGGCCCTGGTTTGACAGGTGATACTGGCATGGCGCCCACAAGTCAAAACACACAGCCTTTAATAAATCTGGCTTTGTTTGAGCCGGCCAATCACTGTACGTATTGATGTCAAATGTGGGAGTGTACTTGCTAGTGACCGCTGGTCGTCAGTGAGGAAGGGCAGCGGCGGAGGTCCCGACGTCGCAGGCGGTCACAGACGCTGTGGACATGTGTGGATCCGTGGCGACATGTTGCTGTGGACAGCACGTCCGCACCGAGTCGACACATGTCGGACCGATTCGGTGGATCTGACGTCGGCACAGCTTGTATCCCACGATCCACACAGATCCGCACATGTCCGCAACGCTGTGTGGACAGGGGCCGCGGAACGCAGTGGCTGTTCAATTGATGTTTAAACATTGTCTAAACACTGTTTTAACATCACCCAATTCCTGTTTGATTACATTTTGAACCCAACACTGATTAAACACCGTTTAATTTCATGAATCACCTTGTACGCGCTCCTGCACTGCGTGCCTCACCTTTAAGTAAATCAGTGCTTAAACACTGTTTAGCATCGCGACGTGAATTATTTAATCAAGCTTGGTAGGGCTTTATCCCGGTTTCAGGGCTGTGTAATGCCATTTCACCTACGGGAAGAAGTAGCCAGTTTGAAGGGTACTTGCGAAAGCGGAGTACACAAAAATCACAAAGGTAATAAAACAGGCTGAAAGTGGACTGCACCTGATGAGCGTTGCACTTTTAAATATCTCCCTCTTTATAAAATTACGGTTGTCCATCTGAAGCTTTCAAACTCCGCTTATGGACTTTCGACCCCCGAAACTTTGGAAAGACCTGAGCGCCATTCGCAACTTTGTAAGCGCCCGAAGAAGCGCCTTGTCTGAGCCCTGATTATCGGCTTTCGCCATGGTTTCATTTTCCTTTTCCCAGGCCTCACCCGAAACTTTGGAAGCGCCAGTTGACCGCCGGGAAATCAGGCTCGTGAATGATGCCTGGACCCTGTTATGCCGCTCGATTATCCGTTCACTTAACGATATCTCTCGAATTCGTTTATACCTCTTTGTACCACATCCCGTTTAGTATTATCCCCATAACTCTTCCTCTTCTCCATCCCTTTCTAACTGCCATTTTTCAGTCCCACGAGCGTTCAGAAGAACTACAGCTTTTCTCCATTTTACAGTGACAGAACTCCGTTTTATTTCACAGCAAGACACGCCTCCTGATGCTGCACTGCTGCGCCACAAGCCAAAAAATGGCCGTATTTGCATGTCTCGCAGAAACAGGCGTGAATCTGGCTCCGGCGCAGCCTGATGCGCCACAGAAGAAGCTCCGGCGGCCACGTAAGACCACGTATGCATCACGTATGCTCCTCCGCTGTATAAAAGACCAGTATGTACTTGGAGTTGGGATTTTATCCCCATGGAAGTGCGATCTGCTACTCTCATCAAAATCTCTGAGCCCCGTTCCCTCTCCACAACTTCTCCAGCATTTTCCTCACCTTCGATCGGTTTCTCTCAGATATATAGTACATACTGGTCTTTTCTGCAGCGGAGCATACATGACGCATACGTGGTCTTACGTGGCCGCCGGAGCTTCTTCTGTGGCGCATCAGGCTGCGCCGGAGCCAGATTCACACCTGTTTCTGCGAGACATGCAAATACGGCCATTTTTTGGCTTGTGGCGCAGCAGTGCAGCATCAGGAGGCGTGTCTTGCTGTGAAATAAAACGGAGTTCTGTCACTGTAAAATGGAGAAAAGCTGTAGTTCTTCTGAACGCTCGTGGGACTGAAAAATGGCAGTTAGAAAGGGATGGAGAAGAGGAAGAGTTATGGGGATAATACTGAACAGGATGTGGTACAAAGAAGTATAAACGAATTCGAGAGATATCGTTAAGAGAAAGGATAATTTCTATCACAGCTCCGCCGGCGAACATCTCTCCCACCACCACCCATGCACGACGAGCCGCAGTCCGATCCCGAATTCACCAGCGAAACGATCTTGGATGAGCCTGGCTCACCCTACGTCCTTCAATCGTCACTTGCCGGCGGTACTCAGCACACGGAATCTAGATACACAGGCGCCTTTTTTCCCAACGCGAAGCACTTCAACGTTACGGGCGGGAAGTTCAAGAGCGTCACGCATATTCATCAGACGGCCGCCAGTGATCCTCCTGGTAAGCCCGGAACACAGTCACTGTGCAAGGGACTAACTGCCGGTAGACTTCCGAGTGATCCCTGTTGGAGATCTGAATTTACTTCATGAAATCGGACGTGGTGGTGGATCCGGTGTGGTGCGTCGCCGGCATGGAAGGGCTCCTTTGAGACGGAT
The DNA here is from genome assembly GCA_029282285.1 of Mycena rebaudengoi. Lineage (NCBI taxonomy): Eukaryota > Fungi > Basidiomycota > Agaricomycetes > Agaricales > Mycenaceae > Mycena > Mycena rebaudengoi. Next base: position 57,376 of record JARJCX010000332.1, on the reverse strand, counting down.
GTATTATGTGCGGATTCCTGGCGTCCAGTCAGGCATGACAGCGGCAGTGTACCAAGGGGAGGGCGCTGAAGAGGTACGTCTGGAGTTTTTTCAAGTCAAAATTGACCGTATTGGTCTTCAAAGCAATGGCGAGAAGAGATTTCACGATATTCCGAGCTTCGGTGAGGAGGTTTGCAGTGCCACGACTTGATGAAACTCATAGGCCATATCACAGACATCCGTACCTTTTTCAAATCTACGGTATAACGAGCACGGGCGGACTACATGCTGCGGTTTTCCACGACGGTTAGCATTTCTCTGTCTAGTGCAACGATCCTAATGATTGCGATGCTTGCTTAGATTTAATCCCTCACGAAGATATGCTGGAGAAGTACCGCAACTCCCATTTCTCGACAGTGTTTTTGTGGGCGCGCATGGTGCGTCCTGCCACTCCCGTTCTGGCCTCTACGATTGGATTAATTCCCGAACAGAACACCGAATTCGGGGTAATATAATTCATGTCGATATAGGTCCCAGCTCATACTTTTCCAGGATGTTCAGCGATATATGGCCGCCTTCTCCGGAAGATGCCTGGTAAATAGATTTTCCTACAGACTTATGAGTATCTCACTCCTGAGCCTAGTTCTGGACCGAGTACATCGTGTGGATACGACCCTCAGCGGGTCGCCTTTGCATTGACCTCACGTCGCCTGAAACTTTACCTGCGACGGGTCTTCGGCCTGATGGCGATTTTAGATCGATATTATCGGAGACATCTCTTCTTGAACCACCTGAGGACTGGGACATAATTACTTCAATTTCGCTGCAAGACTATCACAGCATTTGCTACTTTCATCTGTCCAAGTGGCGCAACTTCCCGATTTTCACAAATCTCTCATTGAAACTCGGCTCCATCCGTCATTTCTCTGGCCCGGAAGACGAAAACTCGTTCGAAATTGCATTTGCCCCCGAATATGGGGTCAGTGATTTCGGTTGGACAACGAAGGACCGAAGTATCGAGCATTATTGGAATTCGTGCGTTCAATCCTCCCATTCTAGGGTATGTCTTCATGATCCATGTTAGGATAAATGACGACGCAGAAGGCACCTCAATTCTGGAGAATGGCTGGATTCGGTACGCCTTTTGCCTTTCCTTATCTCCGTTTTTATATTATTATATAGCGTAAATTCTGCCAACGTCGCGGATGAATATCTGCGTCGAATATACTCCGACGTTCTCCACTCATGGGCATTAGCACAAGCCAATCACATTTTCAACTCTCTTGATATAGCGTCGAACTTCGAAAATTATAGTGAGTTTCAGCTTCATGGAAACTGGCGATTTTAGTGATCAATTACGCAGTCTTCGTGGATGGCATCGGGTACCGCGTAGAGCTTGTGGGTCCAATACATAACTTACCTCCTGGCTATCTCTTTCTATGTCCCTTGGCCAATCTTGAAACCGAGGTCCCGGCATGCTTTCGAATTCCCGATTGCCCAGTGTACTGGTCTCTCGACCCTTCTGGGACGGAACGTCTGAGCGTGGAAGAGGCAAAGAATCTCGGCTTTCCGGATATTCAGCTTTGCATAGAGGTCTTGGGAAAATCCTGGGACAGCAGCGTCTACGCCGGAATCCGCCAGTTCCACGAAGCTAAAGGCTTTGATCCTTTGAGCCAGGAGGTCGCCGCAGAGTTGGGGGGTCCGCTTTTCCAAGTATCTTATGAGCGGGATGCATTATTTGCATATGGTAAGCACACAGTCGGTATTCAATGATTCATGTTGACGTTGTCCAGTGGAGGGAAGCGTGGACGATTTTTACTCCGTCTCTGATGGAATGTCTGGCAACGAGGATTTTTCGAAGTCCGGGGACAAGCCATGTGGTACGCTGGCTGGAGTTTCTTACAGTACTTTGTTGGTTTCTCACTCACTTGAGCTGCAGAGTCCGCCAACTCTGCTGTCGAGGACTCTCCGAGGTTTGGCGGTTTAGACGAGGCATGCATGCATGACTTCTCTGAGTATACAGCAGGTCCTCCAAATGTCGATCAATTTCACTCAGTATATAGTACGGAAACAAGACATAGATCTGATTATATCTGCTGATGATATTTCCAGTGGCGAATGTCGAAGACCCTTCTGGGATTCGCGATCTTAACCCGGATATGTTTATCCCATGCCGTAGCTGGAAGATAGTCATGGTGGTGCAGCTTATACTCTTTGTTATCCACGGTGTATTCTTGCTTGTCGATTTCTGGCGTGCCTCTTAAACTTTGATATTCGAAAATGATACATCCACATCTGTTAACTCACATAAAATTCAGCCTCTTGTATTGATACAAATTCTCGCGGCTATCGGACTTCGACTTCATGGCAACAGTGTTCCCACTTGGGCCATACGCAATGAAACATATCCTATCCATAGATCTCGGACACTCAAGAAAAATCGCAGAATAGCATTTCATTCAAAGGTCTTTGCAGCCAATGGTTGTGGCTGCCACTGGCAGAGGGTGAACGGTCCCGCGCTCGTATGTTCCCTGTGCGATCGAGGAGCTCGACAACGTACGACGAATTGGAATGCGTCGCAAATGCGACTGATCCTGGAGTGCAGCCCTTGGAATCGTCTGACTTCGAGAATCAGATGCGAGAAGTGATGGCCATGGATGTGTATAGGAATAACTAGACGAGTTAATAGTCTAAATGGATTTTTGGGACGAAATGTTTTGCTCAGCAACGCGCAGCAAGTTCTCTACCTGCCGCCGACGTCGCTGAAATGCAATTACAGACAGTGGTATGCGGGATATGATACAGCGGATTGAACATAACAATGGAGAGGAGCCAGGACCCGGGTCACCGATGGTGCCAATAGTATCGTGGGGAGCGGATGGACGGAGAATCGAGCGATGGCTGTGACATGATGGCGGACTGCCCCGTCTCTCCGATCTCCACATTCGTTATTGCTGCTCTTCTTCTCTGTCTTCGGGATTGCAATATCACTGTTGTAATTATGCCAAAAAAGAGCAAAACTGAAGAAGGGGCGCCTCAGAACTATTGCAAAGTGAGAAAATTGAAATGCTCACCCAATAGGACAGTAACGGCTAATTCCCAAGGCAACGATAGATGAGGGGATTCGATGTCACTAGGATCCCTGCGGGTCGAATAGCATTGCGAGAAGGATCTGGAAGTCTCACACTTCGTCTTCTGGGCTGGACATGGCGTTTATAAGGCCGCCTTGCAGTGCTTTATATTAGCAAAGGCCAAGCAAGCCAAGATGATGAAAATTCCAGAACATGCCAAGTTGTATTAGCCGTCTCGGGTGCCCACCCAACGACCGTAGATACAAAATGACCTGAGAATTTTCATTTTACTCAGAGGGAAGTGCAGAGATAAGGCCAACGTGCAAGGAACCGACATGGTGTGAATGGCACTTTCAGGTTAGAAGAGCCATGGCGAGAAACACTTGGAACAAAACCCGTTCCACTCGGCGGCACTCGGCGGCTTGGCCGGTCGCCACCGACCAGCTACCTGTGCCACCAGGCAACACATGTACGTAGGGTCTACATCCACACAAGACTCGATACAGCTTCTTGGCAAGTCACGCGGGCTTGGCGGCTTCGGTGGCAGGTCCCCAAGTCGTTTACGCTGACTGTCCGGATTCGAGGCATTTTCCAAGGGTAAGAAGATGCAATGTGGAAGAGAGATACCCTTATTGTTAACACTGGACGTGGGAGCAATGCGTGTTTGCCGCGTCGACGCGCCGCCAAGTGGCTGACACACCCGCACGAAAAAAAGCGGCTGATATGCCCACTCAAAAAGTGGCTGACACGCCTCTAGCTGCTCTCTCCCACGTTCCACGACGTCCGCGCGCCCACGCCCACGATCCACAACGTTCGCGAGGCGTTGTCCGCACCATGAGTAGCGCCACCGTGCGCGTGCCGCAACATCCACAGCCACGACATTCGCGCGCATATCTACGCATCGTGCAGCTGCAGGGAGGTGGAGGAATGGTAGGGGAGAGAAGAGAAAGGATGGCGAGCGGGCTAAAAAAGAAATGGATAGCGAGCGGCAAGGAAGCGGACGCTGGCGATACGCCGGGAAGAGGGAGCGCGCAGGGGATAGAGGAGCGGCGGGAAAGGGATGGGAGAGATAGACGGGAGGGAGGGAGCGGGACGAGACGAGACGAGGTGCGCTGCGAACCCGAAGTCGATGACGCGCTCGACAGATTAGGGTGGGAGAAGAAGATGCGAGAAAAGGGAGTGGATGGAAGGATAAAGGTGGGAAGGGAGCAAAGGAGACGACTCGAATGGTCGAATGGCGAGCGCACCGCAAGACCGAGGCGGTCGAGGCGGTCGACGGAGTAGCCCAGGAAAGAGGGTAGAGAGGAGGCAGTGGATGGATTATTCTAATGAGAGACCCGGTTTCTCAGAGAAACCCCTCCAAAATTGGATGTGCTATTGGGGAACCCGGTTTCTCGTGAAACCCCGCCGGCAGGATGATCGATTGCCGAAGATATCCCACGGTTCCTGCCGCCGTAGGTTCAACTGTATTCAAAGCTACATCACTACTGGATATTCTACGCTCTCGGAGGGGACATTTCGACGCAATGCACAAATAATGTACGGCCACGGCGGATACTACAAAATAAGAATTACCTGGCGACTCGGAGCTTGAATCAAATTGTTTGTATCAAGTTTGTATTCTGGACTTCCAAGCGCTCGTTCAGTCCATTAAACAGCTGAAATTAGTTTTTTTTTGACCTCGCCAATCAGCTTGTCAATAACTTGTTGATGCGATTTTCTCCTTCCACTTGGCCACTAGTTCGAATGAAGATATTGCTTACCTATGCTTCAATGCCGTGATAAGTTATGGCAACCGCAGAGAAAATACAACAGTGTCTCTTGAGGCTTCACGGAAGAGAGCGTTGCCAGCTATAGATATAATTCCCCAAACGAGGGTCCCCGTTTGGTCGAGGTCGGCCAAGCCTAGGGACACCCCCTGGAGCACATCCGGAAAATTCAGGAGATCATCTTTGGTTGTCGCCCGACACCATTTGACTTTTTTTTGGGCCCGCTACGGCCAAACCCGCCCAAAACCCCGTTAAAGCCCGGGGAGGGTGGCCGAAAATCCCGGGGACACCCCGAGAAACCCGACATTCCTGGGGCAAACGCAAGGTCAACGTATGAATTGAGAGAGAGGGTATGGACTCACTGCAGGCACGGCCCTTGCGCTTGAGCGCCGGAGAACGAGGTCACAGCAGCGATTGCCAGCGAAATAAGAGCAGGGAAGGAGAACATTGTGTGCCTGGGCTTAAGACTTGGTTAAGATCCTGAGTCTGTGGTATTCCAGCGACCGCCTCTTGTACTTTTTGGCCAACGGTCTGCGCCGAAATCCGTGCCTGTGGTCCCTCAGGCAGTTTGTAACCTCCGGTGCTAAGGCAAGGAGAAGCGAAATCAAACTGCCCAGAAAAAGTATGCATCAGTGTTATGCCGCTTCCGAAGCGACTAGCGAGACACAGTATCTGCATCAGGGGCAGTTGTGCAAGGCCAGTACAAGCGACTGAATCACTTGGGGTAAAGGGCCGTGGCGGGGCCCGGCATGCAAACTCGTACTTCCTTTTGTTTTTACCCTCATAGTTATCATAACCGGCCTGAGATGGAAAGGAACAATATTTGAACATCGCTATATTAATCCACGGACCAAACACCCACATACAGTAGTCTAGATATAAATTTAAAACAATGGATGGAGAATAGCACTGGTCCTCGGAGCCATGAATTGAAGAGCATCTTCGACTTTGATCTGAATGGAGCTTGTTTACGAGGCGCGGAAGTTGCCCGTATATCGAAATGATGGCAAAAAGCTCGATCACACCGTATAAACCCACCTAAAGAGAGCGGGAATAAACAAAAATAATGCCCATCCGACTCGTGCTCCTTTCCTGTATCTGCAAGATTCAGCAGTTGGAAATACTTGAACTGTGTTTTCTAATATCCATTTTCCCAAATAACTGAGACTATTCAACAGAGGATTGGAGGCTGAATCCTACCAACCTCACGCGCCGACTGCGCAATTTGATGGCTAACGGGGTGGCGGGTGGTGTGTGGCTGACAAAAGCTTTCACGCAGCTGGCCTTTGTTTGACATTCAAATGACCACCGCAGGAGAGTCACTCACCAATCTTATCTGGGTTATATTATTGCTTCCCTTTCACACGTGCACTTTTTTTTGGGATCAGTAAGTATTGATATCAGGATGGCTCTGCCAACTTACTACTTATTCCGAACCTTATTCAACGCAGTTTTCCGTGTATGGATGCTTGTTTACATGCGTGGCCAATGTGTTCCCGGGGATGCCGCATTAAAACACCGACTGATCATACCGTATGATCGACGCTCGGGATTTCCCTGTCCCGACTCCTGAGTGGATCAAGTTAAGTAAATTCCGTGGAGCGATCAAACTAATCCTTCAAATTCTCGTCCTGAGAAACTACAACGTTAACTCACGCACCTAGAAATAGTTTCAGACTTACACAGGTTTATTCAATCTCGGATCCTTGGCCGCGGTGCATTTTCAATTGACCGTTCATCCTCACTCATTGATCTACATCATAAAGTATCTCCATATTCCGATGGCCAGGAGAGGACAACATTTAAATCGGAGCCACCCATTCCGCCTGATCCGATCGCTCCTCACTCCTCTAAAAATAATCGGTTAACTAGCTAAAAATATACTCAGGTCTTCAAAAGGCGAACAGGGCATCCAATAAACCTAATAGTGACCTGTTCTTGCGTTTATAAACATGTGTAAGTTGCATTTACTTCGGTACAACAGGCAACACGCGTGCATAAAGGAGCTGCCGGCAAAGGGCCGGCCTTTAGGCGGGGCCAAGGGAGTCAAGCATCGCTGAATGGCGTAGCTTGACAGGATCCGAAAACCGCTGGTGTCCGGGGTAAATTTTTTTTTTGGTCGTGTTTAAAAATAAATGGTTTATCTTCGTCTTGTCAATCCTGCGCTTCTCCTCAGGATTGCTGCTGGATATATACAGAACCAAATACTTGCACCCTCTTCTGCCACACAGAACCAAATTGTCGCACCCTCTTCAGCCACACAATGCCAAACGCAATCCAGTGATATGATCTCACCGCGTCGCATTCAAGGTTAGACCGTGGAGACAAACCAGGTGAATAAGGTAGTAGTTAGCCAAGTACTTCAACAAGGATAGGAAGAGAGTTGGGAGGAAGCGATCGCACGCGAGGAGCGCTCCCGTCAAAAAATATCGAGTGCTCCGAGATTGAGCAGAACGCGATTCCGGGCCGGCAGGCATCACCAAGGGCAAAATTCGGCGGGATCCGATGACCGCTGTTGTCCAGGCATGCAAGGACAAAAAAAAAATTTGTTCTGTTTAAGGGGTTATGGTTTTTCACCGAGTAGGGGGCATTTTTCCCCGAGCACGTAAACAAGTGCAACTCCCCAGCCACTATTTTCAATAGGGTTTTCCCTATTGAATTTAGTGGCAGTGACTAAATCGACTTCACACAGCAACTATCAAGTCCCTCACAGATTTCGGTCTCAAATGAATTTTTGGTCTCCTCAGATTTGAAAGGGACAATAACATCTGTAAACAGAAGTACTCGTAAAAGGTCAAAGTTTGCCCTGAACAACATACTGTACAAACTTGTATGGGAGCAACGGTCACAGTCACGGGCAAGCCCGTTGCGTTGCTTAAAGCCTCGCCTGTCCCGGTCACGGAGGGAGTTGTTGCTTTCAAAGACACTGTGACATTTTTGAAATAATTTTTTTTTCTTCCTTTACACTTGCCAACTTGAATTTTGAAGGTGTGTGAGTACCAGGCTTCCTGATACTTGTCAACACTTCACAGTGCACTGTTTTCAAGTGAGTTCAACCCCCTCAAAAAAAGCAACTTTGTTGCTTGAAAAGGCAATGGTCACGGTCACTGGGTCGCGGTTGCATCGAACCGCGTCGCAACGGGGTGGTCACGGTCCCACTGTCCGTTGCTCCCATACATGTCCATACAGTATATCGCAGGCGATATACCACCTCCGAGATGATAGTGTAATCTGGAAGTATCTGCATGAGACACAGGAGGATCTCACTGCTCCGTACATTGGTTTGACCCTCGCTGTAATGATAGAGATCACAGTACCCGCACTCGTCGGCAGGCAACCAGCAACAGGTGTTGTTGGATCTTCTTGGCGAGTTGTGTTGGATTTCCGTTGAGGGGAGGCAGGCCCGAAGGAGAGGATAACCAGGGACGAGATGCACACAGAGAGAGTACTGATGATGCTCCGAGCATGCAACAACTTTTACAGCTAATGGCAGTACCGAAGGCGCGAACCAAAAAATTACCATTTTGGGCAAATCTTGATCCCCGCGACCGATTCACGAATATCTCGGTGAGTTTTGCAGGGATTGAGATGAAACATAGATAGATAATTCGTACTAATTCATGCGCAATTAGTAATAGAAAGAAATCCGAAAAAATATCATATCTTGACTTGCCTGGCATTTGAGGCTCATCAGTTCATAGATTCGCACTAAGGAGTTCAATTCTTGTTGGAAGGAATTGCTTTTGGGGGAGTGTGTCCTTCAATACATATATCCCTTAGCTCAAATTCAACGGTTTGCAGAACTACGACGCCGACGTTGACTGCGCCGAGGCCGGGAAACGGTGGACATCCCTCCCTCCCTCCCTCCCTCCCTCCCTCCCCATCCCTCCCCCTTCCTCAGCCGCTCCTTTCGAATCCGTAACTGAGGCCCTCCCCAACTGATCACCCGGTTTGGCTGGATGTAGGTCGACCAAGGGCCTCGGGCCGAGCGCGCCTGCGCACTGGTTGGACGCCGGTGTGGCGCTGAAAAACAAGGAGCTCTGCGGGTGCATGATGCAAGAGGTGCTCGATCTCTGGATCACTAAATATGTCCCACGACCCACCCACCCCCAGAAAAGGCAATGATGATCAGCGGCAGCGTCGGCGATCAATCCTGGTCCTGCACCACTCGATGCATCTCTATCGCGCCACTCATGTCTATTTACGCTCGCCGACGCAACTAGAGCTCTTAGGGCATCTCTGACCTCTCACTCTGCAAACAGAACAGAATACTAGTACTGTATTGCTGCATATACAATGCATCCATCAAATATTGCAACTTCTTCGGCACCACATTAACACTTTTCGTCAGTCGTATCCAGTACCGAAAATGCTCGGAGAAATATCAAGAAGATAGAGCTGGGACACGCAAAGTCCTCTGCCCCAGATGCTCGCAGTACAGTAGAGCATGTATTTGATGCCGAGAGCCGAGCTCCCATCAATGATTTCGCTTCGCCAGATCATATTGAGTAATCCAGAGATCGAGCACCCCTTGGCATGATGCTTGCCAACTCGCGCCGCATGCGGACGAGGCATGCTGTTGCGCTGCATCATATAAGGTGCGCGTGTTTTCGACAAAGAAAGAAAGAAGACGAGGCGCAAGGTGTAAGGAGATGGGATTATTTCAAGTTCAATTTGGGCGTAATCGGTATGCCAGTTGGTTCAACGAGGCATTCGAAGTTTGCTGCTACATATCCAGACCCACAATGAGATCTGGTTCCATGAATTTCTATCGTTCCTTTTCACTAATGGAACAGACCGAAGCACCAAAAGTTCTTCTTACAACGGGTGAGAGTTGCAGGGTGCGTCGAGACTATGGTTCGTCAGCCCCGCCGAGGCCTTTCTATTCCCGCCGCAGCTTGCGAGAACAGTCCCTTGTACCCAGTGTCTGATATGAATTTAGACCAAACCATCGCAGGATCAATCCGTGGTCCCACGGTCTGCCGGCCATCAGAATTTTCACTATCTAAAACGACTCGCAGCTCTTCCGCCCAATTCCTGTTCCCAGCAACCTAATGCGGACCATTCCCGCCGCACGTAGATTGTGGTCTGTGGGATGCTCGACCTGCTGCAGAAGCGTCTCCAGTTCTGGATGGTTGCGATACAGCCATATCGCATGTAGAGCCCCGATACCGCCGATTGTGATCTCCGTCTCGTGTTTTCTATGTTCGGTGAGCATGGAGGACGGCAGGGACAGGAGGGTGAGAGCTATGGACACGACAAGACCGGCTGCCACCTGATCTATGAATCAGCGCTGCGACGACGAAATGACATGATTTAGTACTGCTATGATGCTCAACTATGCCGGAGAGTTAGTCACTAAGGTCTGCATCGAGAATTTACGTACATCCACACGAACTTGTGTCGATATTTCGTTGACCATGGCAGTTCCTTGGAGTAAAATTGGAGAGTTTGACGGTTCGTGAAGTTGAATTGGAACATAGCTGGGGTAAAAGTCCACGGGGATATCGATGCCTTCATACCCAGGTGGCGGATGTATGTGACCCACTGGAAGATACAAGCGGTGAGCAAGGGACTGCATACGTGGGAAGATTTACCGGTCCAGAACATGCCAGCCACAATTGTTGAAAGAGCGTTTTCCACATCATGAAGAGTTATATTACGGACAGTGATTCCATGGGACAACAGGTTGAGCTTTTGAATCAGGGAGCTAATTGGGTCATCGGGTAATGAGCAGTAAATTCAACGATTTCGACACAATTTACAATACACTTACACGTCCGGAACGGAGAAAAATGATGGGTCGGGATACTGAGAGCCAAACGCGAGAGGAATTTCAGATTTGGGCATCATAGCATGCAATGCTTGCCACTGAATAAAAGCACGTCAATGGGAGGAATCTGCTGAGTAGTCATTCAAGCACGAACGGAGTTGATTAGCAAAGTGTCAGGTTTTGCAAGCATTTCGGCGGGATTTTTCAGATCCTGCTCGTTCAAGGTGGCAGGAGACCAAGCAGAGACAGTTTTTGCAATACTGGGTGTCACAGTCATTAGTTGCAGCGATTGGGCATCTATCACTGCCTTTTGGCTGACTAGTGACTGAGAGCACCGAAGAAGCTGGATAGAAGATACAGAAGTATTCATTGGCGGATTGAGATCGACAACAGATCCAATAGTCCCCCGAGAATCGACGATTGAGATGGTGCTGTACAGTAAAGTATAGTTGACTGGGTACTCCGATAACGGGAAGGCAGTCGCAATTACTCCAGGTTCTGGAAGATGTGACAACGATGAGTCTGACATTCGACGATGAGGCTTACGAGTCGCTCGAATGAAACCGGCATCCAATCCATGCACAGCAATTGACCAGCGGCCCTGCTCGGGCATCCATTTAGTCTCCACATCCTTCAGGTACCCGCAGCTTATATTGAAGCCTGTGGCGTTCACAGTAATATTGCCTTGCCCCGCGTTGGGCTCGGGGACGTCGTACAGCGATCCATCGCGTACTCCTACTGCGGCCGTGCTGCCTAGGATGGACGGCATAAAGTAGAGGGAGCCTTCCACAGAGGAAACCGTATTTAGCCTGGGCGGAAGGAATTACGAGTACTTATGTAATAAGGATCATCTCTTTTATATCTCGGGGGACCTTAATTCAGGTCAGTGACAAAAAACTGTGAGGCACTTTTTAGTGGCTGTGTGTAGTTGAAAAAATCACTCCATTAGACAAAAACCTAATGTTTTTAGTGGCTGAGCATTGTACTTGTGTACGTATTCGGGGAAAAATACCCCCTACTCGGTGAAAAATAACAACATCCGCAAACATTGAAAAAAAAAATTTTGACATCGCCTTCGGAATGATCCGACGGGTTTCATTTCTGCGGGCACCATATTTCTTAGGTTTGTCAACTATCTCGCCATGTGTTCGCGTGCTGGGAGTCTTTACATCTCCATCTTCTGCTGACTAACCTCGCTTCGGCAATATCCTGCGGAACTATTGCGTCCTTATATCGCATGTAAACAATCCTTAAATAATACATTCAATCAGGTGTGGGGTCCATCAAGATTATTCTATTCACGATTAACTACAGCCTTGGTAGCGCAATGACCGAGAAGCCTAGATCGACCGCTGTCTGCGGCAATGGTGGATGCGCAAAACTAACCACAATAAAAGGACACCATCCACCGAGTGCTGGTGCCATGCCATCTGGTCAAGATGTCTAGAAGGTGATAGAAGGTGGTGGTATGGCGAATCTATTTGCTGATTAAGCATGCACCCTCTATCGTATTGTAATATTAACATCAAGGGGCACCCACAAAAAAAATCAGCTACACAGGGTTAGGAAACTGAGTTAAGGGGTGCTGGACACATACTATACTATTAAGCGAAATTCCCACGCGTCATCGCCATCAATTCTGGCCGAAAGAGGCAATTTTCGGTAAATGCCGGCGCACTTATTATTTCTACAGTCCGGGAGCATAAAATAAGGGAACTGGTGTGTTAATTTCTACCTTTTTGCGCACCCTGGCTCTGCCATTCGCACAGCAGACATCATCGCAGTACCACGCACCAGTTGGTTTCTTCCTCAATCCACGGCAACACAAATGGAACTGGACAATATATAAGGTGGTTAAGCATTAGATATTCACCAAACAGTGCATCTTTGAAGTACATGCAGGCCCACTGCAAGTTATTGTTTCAAGGCCCTCAGTTTTTGCGCAGTCAGGGCCATCGCAATCCCTCTCGTCATCGGAGAGAATTGTTTCAAGCTCGGAGAAAGAGTAATTTACGCTCCAGGTTAAAAAAAAATGAAAAAAATGAAACCTCTTTTAAACACATTTTTGAAGCATTCTGAGTCAAAGTCCGAAAACTAGATTAGGGGGTCCCAGACCCATACTATACTTTAAGCGAGTGTTTCGGCATCTTCCGGCGGGTGCCCCTTGATTAACATGACCAAACATGCCATCCACTCGGCCATCCGCTCGGCGCGACCAGTGTAGCTGGTCCAGTGCAATGTACATAGGTAGAAAAGACTGGAACATGAAGTGTTGGACCACGCTGCCTGCAAGGACTCAACCGAAGGTAAATCAAAGGAAATTTGGGGGCCAGGGCGGACCCCTAGCGCCTGCCGCCCGGCAAAGCAGGACTGCACTATTTTGGTCCATAGATATCCCACTGACACACATAATCTATTCTGCATGTTTCTCCACATCAGTGCCTCGCTCTCTGTGCCTACGCTCTCATGCCGTGACGCCGTCTGCTTTCTCTCTTGCCCTGGGCTCCTTTGATCTTTCAATTTGTTATTTTGCTCTTGTCTCCTATCCGACAAAATGGACGACAAATGAGACCCGCTCACCTCCTATAAAAACTGCCATGACTGGGAATCCCAGCATGGTTAGAATGGCTAATGCAAGAGGCTGAAATGGTGGACACTGGGGGATCTGCTGTCGCAATTCCGAGGGCAGCCATCAAAATGTCCAGTATAGACCTTTGCTTTCGGACTGGCCGTGCCTCGTGGGAGATGATCTGACTGCATTCTCGCCGCCAACTGCGAGACTCGTCACTTTATTCTTGCAGAGCCCTCTTTGTTCCTCCGGGACCGACTCTGTTTCGCCCCTCATCTCTTTTGCTCACAGAGCTGAATCCATCCGTTTCTTTTCACATCCGGCCACAACAGACATTCAACTGCCGTGCCACTGAAGGACTCGATGGAAGTGAGAAATATTCCAAATATGTTTTGGCTGTTTTTGTGAAGCGGCCATCAGTGCATCTAAATAACGCTGATGGCCACTCTGGCGGCTTGATGGCTCTGCTTTAAATCTGATTTAATGGAAGTGACGAGGTTTCCCGAAAATTACTTCAAATGACGAACTTTCATGCTTTCCCATCAAACTCACGAAGTTTCCCATTCCTAAGCGAAGTAACTAAGTGACGAGGATGGGTATGACTCTTGGAGAGCCAACTTATCCAATAGGTTGATAAAAATTCAACCTATGGCTTGTTCAATTTCAACCTAAGTTGGCTTCATAGTGGAGGTTGCCAAGCCGACAGCGTATATTCCTGCCTGAGGTGCGCAGTGCGGGACGCGGGGGAGGTGGAGCCAACATGCTTGAGGGGACTTTGTGTTGTGAAGAGGACGTTGAATGAGCCGCAGCGCAATGAAACGAATATGAGCCAGCTGTGGTCTCCGCGCAGGCGGGCTCGGACCGCTGCACTGCACTTGACCGAACGGAGATACATTCTAACCTATACCCCATCTAGCGATTCAAGTTCAAACTCTTAGGAAATTGAACTTTCAAACACGAAACCACTGATTCAGACAGGGGAGGATAGTCCGCGCGTGCACAAGAAACCAGCCGAAATTAATATGAGTAACCACAATGAGTGCTTGTTCAAATCCCGTTCGGTTGCACCAGTATTTACCTTGCAATATTGTCGGCTCTTTGGTCGCAGGAGTGAAAGATACACCCTAACGTGGGATGAGGGCTAATCACTGGCAAAAAATACTCAGTATCAAAGGCAAATGGGATCAAGTCAGGTATGCGTATTCCCTGTGAAAGGAGGGTCCCGACCTGACGAGTCCATTGTGGAACCTGCATCCGACGTTCTGCTTTCATTCACCTGGGAGGTCTAATTGTTGCACATACGGGAATGGAACTTACCGAGACACCAACAAATTTATCATGACTCTGGACGTGGGACTTCAGCAACAACACACGTCCCGCGACCATTGGCAGAAAAGACAGTGCTCAAAAGTCGCTGACTTGATTTGTGCACTGAGGGCTTCACTTTCAAACAGTCCCAGTTCAAGTCAAACGGACAGGAATTGGTGGAGATATTCATAGGTTACACCAGCAGTCCACTCAGCCTCGGAAAGGTCTTGTTTCCGTTACAAGATTAAAGCAGTGTTATTCAAGGGCCGGGATTCTGTGTTCATTACAGGACAGCAGCAATATAGACAATGTTTGTCTGCCTGAAATATGAATAGATATTTGGAGATGAGTAAAGAACCAGGAGCTAAACAACGCATTTTTACGCCTCGCCCCACCTTCAAGCGTCTCAAAATGGCTCGGCTACTTGCAACCTGAATGCAGTGAGCGCGAGCCCCCGGAGGCGCCGCGAAACGATTAATGTACGCACTTTTTGGCATCCCCCATCAAATGCCGTCCAAAATTGAAGTAAGTCCTCAAGCTGGAACCACGCGCGGGAGAGAAAAAATAACCCAAAATCCCACTACAGCTGTTTGCAAAAAAGAATACGGGTTATGATTCGCGTTGGGGATCAGAACTTGCTTACCTTTGTTTGTCGCTGAGTCTCTGAGCGAGTCTTTCCACTGGTGAAGTATCAGGAGGCGTAGCACACCATATTTCTGCATTGCTGACCGACACGATGTCCACGATGAGACAAATTCTTATAGCCGGGATTTATTAATGGGATTAATTCACGCTCCTACGTGAACCATGTACTTAGTATTACATGGTTCACATTCACTGCAATCAATTTTCCTTGCCGCCGAACCTCCCTCGAGGTACGATAAGACACTATGCCCACTCGAAGCTTCAGATTCCATTCTAATTCAAAACTGAGTGCCCAATTCTTGCCCGCCGCGTATGTACCAAATAATTCCGCTTGCACGGTACGTCGGGTGTGTGTTGTGAGTCGACGATAAAAGGTGATCCGCCCGTTCCAGTTTTATAGAATCATTTGGCCTATTTGAGCGAGGCTCAGGAATTTATTTTCAGCGGCAGTCCATAGGGAAAAATAAAATATCAGGAAGCGCGGAGTGATGCATTCCTGACTCGGAAGTGGGAACTGCGATGTATTCACTGCGTCATGTCGTATTTCCGCGCCGTGTAAATATAAACACACTGTGAGACCGATTTTTTGCGGTGGCATCCCGATAGTTAATGTTGCCCACGACTTCGACTCCAAGTCATTCGAAGTCTAAGTCGCGGCCGACTTAAGTTGAGTCGAGCCGAGTCGGTGCTGCGACTCGGGTTGACTTCCAAGTCAACTTGAGTGACTTCAAGTCGACTTAACACTCCAAATTCCCCAAAGGTGTACTGAGTCTTTTACAGCACAAAAAAAGCAATTTCTTGAATTTTGATAGACTGTGACCTGAGCGCGTGACACCCGGTGACATATGTCGCGTTTCCGTGATTTTTGCGAAACCGCCGCAAATGAAGCTAGAACCCCAAAAATACCTTGCTGTACAAAATGTGCTTTGGAGTCGACTTGAGTCTACTTGAGTCGACTTGGACCTATCAAGTCAAGTCGAGTCGAGTCAAATCCGCGTTCAAGTCGACTTTCGAAGTCGCGACTCGACTTTTCGAGTTTGGGCAACATTACCGATAGTACGAGTAGGTTTCATGATCATCTCTGGGCCCTGTACATGTTGCAGCGGGGAATGAATTGTTGCACCGAGGAATTTCAATGTGATAATTCATTAATGCTCAGGTATCTCAGTTGGCCGATCAAATTTGTGCTCTGAGTCTCAGACTTGTGTGTCCATGTGTGACCCTAGTGGCCTCCCGGCAGTTATAACTCAACCCAGACCTCCTGGGTCGAGAACGATGCCGCGTCCGTTCGTCTCCCTTACTTTCGTTCCACATGTTGAAGCACACCGTTCGTGGTAGAATATGGACACTGAGTTGTATGTAGGCAGGGAAGCCAATTACGTATATATAAGAATACAACGCCGGTCACCCATCTAAGCTCTCCATCTAAGCCACCGAAAAATAAATAAATAAAAAGATTGAGCTCAAAGCTGCTCAGAGATCGGACGGGCCAAGCGCGTTGTATGTCGGACAGAGCTCGTCCCAAGCCGCTATACGTATCCATCCCCGAGTCAGTGAACGCACAGTAAATAAAAATAAATCTCCAGACATACGTGAATGAGCAACGGTGGTATTCCAGTCCGGCACATCCTCTGCGAACACGATGGCGAGCCCACTGATTCATACAGTATTTCAGTATCTGCGCACAGGAGGGAATACATGAATGAAGACGCACGCCTCAAGGTGCCAGTCGATATGATTGAGAATCATCTACGGCTTGCAGGCGGAAGAGTAACTTACGTCCATCGTTATCGGTGACGAAGCGAATGGTGGCGTTGTCTCCAGCGTTGCCTATGCTCACCCTGCAACGAGCACGACAGTCAGTCGAAATCGTGGATTAGAGGAATCGAGATAAAGACGTACACGTCGCGCCGAGGCTAATGAGCGAGCGGGTGCTTAGAACCAACGTTCAAACGGCATAAAGGGGAAAGACAACTGACGGGGTTCGCATAGTTATAGACCGAGCTGCCCGCGCTGCGCACGACGTCGAATGCGTGGCCGTGCAGGTGGAATGGATGCTGCAGCACGGTGGAAGAAAGAAAACGAACCTCAGTTCCGAACTTTTGCGCCGCGCCATGAAGACGCCACGCACCTGTCCGCCGCCAGGGATCGAAACCTGGATCACGCTGTCCTTGGGAATAGGGAATACAGAGCCGGTGGGGAGAAGCGACTGCGCGTCTTCCGCTCCAGAAAGAATCTGCAGCAGCACCGGGGTGGTGGGTGGGACGAAAGAGGCGTTGTTCATCGCGAACTTGCCGCCCGCCTGCGAGCGTGCATGCTATGTGAGAACATTTTCAATATGCGAAGGGAGGGTACCCACCGCAGAGATGACGAAGTTGAATGACTTGGCTGGATCGCCGGAATACACAGGCGTCAGAGGCTAGAATTCGAAGTTCAGTTCCCGAAGCAGTTAGCTACATCAGACATGGTCCACGTACTGCGCCGGGGCTGGACAGCGGCTAGACCGGCGAGAGGGTAGTGAGCAGCGAGGAGAGCTAAGGTATTGTATCACTCACGCGCATGTTCGCTTCGACGAACGCGTTGGTTCTCACATTCTGTGTGGATGTAGGGTCCGCATTCGGTGCACCAACATCTTTAATAGGCCATGCATTGCTCAACGGCGAGGAGAGAATCCCCAACACAGCCACTCACAGCGGTAGGTAGGTAGGTAGGTAGTATTACACGGCACGGTCCACTCATGAACGCCGGTTTCCAGGAAGTATCCCGCTGTACACGCTATTACAACATCGTCCCTGGGCCCCCCAAAATTCCGTTAGCCGAGCTCACGGTCGCAGTACGCCGACTCGCCGCGGTAGAACTAAAAGAATCTAAGGAAGTAACAGTCAGCACTTCAACTATGATTAGCCTCACTCAATTGATACACGGGAGCGGAGAATCGCGGAGTTGATCCCACCTGTGAAGCCTTTTGTCCCCGCACTCGGGTTGGCACGGATCCCTATCACCATTAGCTAAGCACACACACACCCGGGCAACTGATGTTCAACGCACAGTAATTCCCCACGGCTTGGTTCGCATTCAAAATGAACGAATACCGCTGGCCAGCGAAGATCGTGATCTGGTCGACGGAGTACGGCTGCGTCGTGATCCCATCCGCCTCGATGACCGTGAGGTTCGTGTGGCCGTCAATCTGGAAGACGTAGTTAGGCGAGCAAGCGATGTTGACGAGGCGGATGCGGTAGCGCAGGCCTTGCTGCACGGTGAGGACGCCGAGCGGGGCGGTGACTGTTCATTTCAGATGAAACACGGATGCGATGTCAATTAGAATCAGTGGCTGCGACAAGGAATGAAGCGCCACAGCGCGCTTACGGGTAGTGGGTGTCCTTCCAAGCCCCTGGATCAAAGTAGAGTCAGGAGCCCTGGCCGAATTTAAGTCCTCGCAGTAGACAAAAAGTAAATATGACTCACGGGGTACCAGTCGCCTGCTTGGCGAGAGTGTGGTCTGGGGCGCAATTAATCACAACGGTGTCAGTGTTTTGGTAGATATCTGCGTCCAGATTCATCACGTACACCAATCGGCGAGGGTCAAGATCGTCTGGTCTGAAAAGTGGGCGCTGTCAGACTCTCCGCCCGCTGTCGAAAGGGATCATGTACCGTTATCGACATCGTACTGGCCAAGGTGCGGATCCTGCGGGTCGTAGACAACCATGGGTCCGCGCAAGCCGTCGCAATACTGCGTCGCTGAATTGAAATTGAATCTCCGCGGGAGAATTGGAGAGTAGACCGAAAGACGTACAGAGATGAGAGTGATACCAGAAGGTACTGCGACAGAGTGAGACAATTGCGTGGTGGAAGAACGTTTCTAGACTTACCCGGCTTAGTTCACGGTGAAATCATAGAGGAATGAGTTGCCGTGGGCAATTGGGCACTGTGTTATGAACGCAGGGCTAAATGCGCATCGGTGAGCTATTGCTAAGGTGAAATCGCATGCTTACCCATCGTACGAAGCAGTTCCTTTCTGAATGTGATTTTAGCAACCCGCTGAACACCCCGAGAAAGTGTTTACCTGGAAGATGCCGTGCCAATGCTAAGTGGGAAGATTGAGTCAAAGGAGGAAGACTAACCTAATGAACTTACGATAGAAGTAGACTGAAGCATTCTTGAATCGAACTGATTATTGACGACGTTGAGCTGGAAGCGATCGCCCTTGTTTCCGACAATCGTTAATTAATCGGCGCTTATTACTTGGGTAGTAGGGCCGTGGCGTTTCCCGGCCCGCAGAACTCGTACTTATTTAATTTTTTAATGTACCAACATCCACATGGCCTCAGCCTCGCCAGCCGACATCCCCCCCGCCTCTCCATCACTAAAATCCCATGGCACCTCCCTCTCGTTCGCGCTTGCCACCTACGAAGCGGGCACGTACAAGCGAGCTAACTGGCTTTATTAGCCTAGGCCCGCTGGGTGAATCGGCTGAGCTCCCGCAAAAACACTTTGAGCTTCATTTGCGGACTGCAATCCCAGCATTCCGCCTGGAGGCACCGTATACTGTTCAGAAAGACCCTTTTTACCCTGGCCACTTGCGTGTAACCGTCACTTCTCCGGTCGTTGATCGGCGCGTGGCAGAAGAACACCGTTGCGGAAAATGCAAACATCAAAATGGTCGAAGCCACTGCTGCAACTGGCAGACCACTCGTCGGGAACGGTTCCAATACCCTGACCCACGATGGCGGGTACATCCAGCGCACGAATGGTTCTGCACGATCAACGTTGACGGGGAATCCGGTGTTCGCTACTCGGAATCGAGTCGACGCTAATTCAATTGTGATAAATACAAGTACAATTTTCTCAATGTGATTTTTTGGAACGTGTTTACGCAATCGTTCGATACATCATCTCAACCGCAAAACGTATAAGTATGCGGGGCTTTATGCTCTATGTGTGCTCAACGGAACTTCACCCCCGTTTTTACTCCTTTCACTGCGTTCCGGTAACTCCTAGACTTAGTCTGGCTTACTGACGGGGGGGGGGGGTTCAGCCTAACCGAGTGTAGCCGAGTGTAGGTGCCCAAAATGCCTCTGTCTGGGCCGACTACACTCATTTTGAGTCCGGCTGATGGCGGATCAGCCTAGCTGTGTTTAAATCAGCCTATCGATCCCACCTCTGTGCAGGTGGGTGTGGTTCGGCCTCGGTATCCAGAAATATCCCTGCAGACTAGAAGGTGCATTCTGCGACACCAAAAAAACACTGATCTCAACCAAAATAGAACTGCCACGGCCAATGAATTATTGCAGGAAATAGGTCGCCCTATGTCTCTAGACAGACCTATACTTACCTACAGTGACCTAGCCAAATCTCCACTGACCTGCGCTGACCTAGACATTATCGAGCACACCTAAAAATACTCTGTTTAGCCGACTAAACAGAGTGCTCTGCCTAGGTTTGCCCAGATAGCTTGACTCAGGCTCAGTCTAGGAGTTCCCGGAACGCATTGAGTGTTATTGATCCTTTCAACTCTGTAAAAATGTTAACAATTCACTTCTTCACTCAAATCAAGAAACAGAGCAGTGAAAGTTAGCGTGGGTGAGTGGGTTGATCGATACCGCCCTTCCCTACAAGGCGATTAAGTTCAATTTTTGGTTCGAATTCACAGAGTTGATCCTAATCGCCAAGACTGAGATGTGATATCATTATCTAGGTATCCCCGAAACCGCAGGAGTCAGTTACCGCACCGGTTCATTTTTTAGAGGTCGCCAGATAGTAAATATTCGTGCAGAAACAACAGCTTCACTATTCATATTTAGCGGTCCTTATTAGAGCCGTTTGAAGTCTTGACACTGGTGTAAAATCTACCCGCAGTTTGAAAAGCTACCTCCCCTTTCCCTATTATTTGATTGAGGTAAGCGAGGGATCACGACTGACCAAAGTTTCCCACTGTACCTCGGGAAGCGATCCCAATGTGTGCTTCTAATCCTACAGCTGCTCTGGACCTGGTTTGTAAAAAAAAATCCCCGCTAACCTCGGGAGATTCGGGCTGTCATTCATGACCAAACATGACGTTTAGAACTTTTAGATCCATATGAAGAGGAGAACATCCATTCTGGACTCTTGCGGTGCTTCTCAGCTTCTGTCTTGGCGCGAGATCAGCCTTGAGACGTCCCCGGCTCATTGGCCAAAATGTATACACACCGATCTGCCCCGCCGACAGTTACGTGCCAGCTGAGACACAAGGGGATGCTGAATGATGTTCAACTTCTGGTTGCTGGAATTCTCTATAAAAAGTGAGGATTCTCATCATCGCCCTTGTCCATTTCGTCCAGTTCAAATAAATCTAAATGCAATGTTCTTCAAGACGCTCATCCTCTTTTCTTTAATCGCTGCCGCATTGGCGCTCTCCATCGGACCCACGCCTGTATGCCTCCCTCAGAACATATGTTCGGCTCATTGTGTGGAATACTGCATAGGACGTCGGGTCCGGCTGCGCGCGGTCAATCGGACCCGCCCAGCGGATGCGTCGACATCCCTATCACCTCGGCTGATTGCCTTAGCTTCACCGGCGGCCTTAGTTTTTTCACCGGTGAGGTTTCCAGTGCGACCATTCCAGCCGAATTTCATTGCGGGTTTCTTCGAGTGCGTTCCTCTGATTAAGCGTTAATTGAGAGAGAGCTCATGACCGCACAGCGCTGCGGGGTACATCAGCAAGGATGCAGATACTGTTGTGGTCTTATTGCATGGTGGGGCATACAACTTCTGGGATCCGGGAATCTCTGGCAATGTCGATTTCAATGACCGGACAAGCTCTTCAATTGTATGCCGAAAGTAAAAGGGACTCAAGGCAACGAGGGAATATTCCGAGCTGACCTGAGGAAAAGCAGCGGGTCCGTTGAAATCTGTTGAAGGATCTGTGATGCAGAAAGATCCGGAGATTCACGCTGCTATTGATAAACGTCGACGCCCAAATAACGTTGACAGCTGGACCTGAAGGACCTGAATGCCCTTTTTGGGCCGAAGGAAATATTGAAGCCCGATCACACCCAGTGCACAGCTGGAAGTGGAGTAAATGACTTACCATGGTCTGCTAGTTGCCATTAGCCACCTAGTCCATCAATCAAATCCAGAAACAGAACACCAGAAACATGAGAAAGCGGATTGAACTTGGGGTCACGTGCTAAACATTCCACAAAAGGCAATATAGTCCGAATTGGAAGAAGCTGAGTTTTGGTTGCGATCCAGGGATTCTGAGACAATGGCATTCACGATTATTCAGTGAAGAAATTACCCACCGTTTCATTTTTCCGCGGTATGGCGGACAAAAAGCTTTGTTAAAGGGCAGTAGATAAAAGCTTCGCTATTCATACAGCAGTCAGTATTAAAGATCCTTGGGCTGCATGAAGTTTCTACTGTATTGCTTCAAGTGTTCCCGATATGTGCTTCTAACTATACAGCAGCCGATCTAAGCCTGGTGTTTTAACTTTCCCGCTGACATCGGGAATGTTCTGGCTGTCATTCATGACCGGACGTAATGGATCCAACGGAAAAGAAGAAAATATATGTTGAACTCTGGCGGTGCTTCTGTCTTGACGCTGGGTCGGATTTGAGATTTCCCCGACTCATTGAGCATGTCACATAAACAATAATCTCCCCCGGCAGTTGAGAAACAAGGGGATGTTGAGGGGTGATATTGCAATTCCGGTTGGTATACAAGGTGAGGATTTTAACTCCCTTCTTCAGTTCTCCCAGTTCAAAGCGAACTAAAGTACAATGGTCTCAAAGTCCCTCATCTTCTTTGCTTCTATCGCTGCCGCATCGGCCCTCGCCATAGGACCCACGCCCGTAAGTCTCTCTCAGAACATATGTTCCACTCATTGAATACAATACTGCACAGGACATGGTGCACACAGCGACGGTCTGCAGCGGTTCATTGAGCCCGCGCAATGGATGCGTCGATATTCTCATCGACTCGGACCAATGCCACAACCTCATTGGCGGCCTCTTCTTCCTCAACGATGAAATTTCCAACGCCCTTGTCCCCCCCGGATTCGTTTGCACTTTTTTCGAGTGCGTTCGGCTGATCTAAGTGTTGATTGAGAGAGAGCTAATGACTGGACAGTGCCTTCGGGTGCATCAGCAACACAAACACTGATGTCGTCTTGCAGGGTGGGACGTGGGACTTCTCCCACGTTCCGGGAATCGCTGGGACTGTTAATTTCAACGACCGAGCGAGCTCGCTCACCTGCTCGTTCATCTAGATATGATGGAGTACCGTGTTACAAACCACTATGTGTTCAGTAAAGCTCGGAATGTGATTTGCCTGATGTTTATTTTGGGCCTTGGGCCATGCTTTGACGATGCAGCTTTGTCCGCATTTCTGACATCGCGGGCACCGCAAACTTTCACGACTGGGCCAGCTCGTATCATCTTCCACCCCCTTAGTTAGATTATGGTGGCGCAAAGAGGGATTCATGTATGCGTTCAGTACGGACCAGAATTGGACCAGAATAAGATGACACATGGGGAGCATTTTTGTGAAGAAACCGGCAGTTCCATTGAAACCTCACTGCTCAGCAGAAAAAGCACCTGCAGATCGCGCCGGGGATTTTTAATACAGCCCAAGTGAGTGGGAGCAAACCGCGAGAACGCGGATCAGAATCACAGATCAATCATCAGAGTTAGCCTGTTTTTCAATTAACTCCGCCTGAACCCAAAAGTGAACGCAAGAACCATCGCGACAACTTGTCTTACCGGTTCCCAGATTAGGATACTCCCAGATGTGTTCCCCATATACCGCCATTTTCCTGACCTGGGCTACTAGGGCATGCGTTCAACAACCATTGCTCATCGATACATCGTCTAGTCTAATTTGCTACGGCAATAGTTGGATGCAAGGGATAAAGCAGTGGCCCTTGTCGATGTAAGGGCGCCGATTCTCATTGGCGACCTTCATGTAGTTTCTGGTGTACAATGGTGGCATGGCCTGGCGTACAGTGGTGGCATGGCGCTTCATTCCGCCTCAATCGTCACGATTTACAACCACCGTCACGGTCTCCATATCTTGCAGACAAAAAAGATCTATCAGAACGTTGTATTCAACCATCAAGTAAACCGTGCGGCGTTATTCTCCAAACTTTGACGCTCAAACCATCACCGGACGTTCCTTTATACGTCCAGACTGGTTTGGATGACATTTAGGGTTTCATACGAAAGTTCGAAAATCATTACAGTAAGGGGCGCGTCCAATGCGCGCCTAACTTGATATAATAATGTCTCGGATCTTCTACGTACTGAAAAACCACTTTGCCCCATGTCTCGCTACTTAGCGCAAACATACGTCTCGACCCGCCAACAACCATACCCGATTACACCGCTACTTCGGCCAAATCTGCTGTCAATCTTTGCTGAAACCGCAGCTTTCTGCCGAATATTGGCAATGAACGCTTTTACGTAGCATATTCATTTAATCGGCGGCACAGACAACCTTTGCCTAGCCAAAGCAGCGAATATTGACTGAAAACATAGCCGAAAGCTGCTGTATTTGCACACACAAAGACTTTTTTCGGATATTTGGATGATGTTCCGCATTACCTAGACTCGTAGCCAGTCTCTACGTTTAGCAATCAGTCCCACTGAGTTCCTAGGTACGAAGATTCCGCGTCTGCAATCCTTCAAAGGTGACGCTAAGGATCAAGCAGAAATAGCTCGTTCGACTCGAGCCTGGGCCGTGGTTCTTCGTCTTTGGTGCCCTATTTTATTCCACGCAAGGTTCAAATTGAACCAGTCCAGCCGAGTTTCTCGGTATTAAGAAATAGGCCCAGTGGCAGATTGTTCCGCGTCGGCGATATTTACAATGAGCGTGGAGGTCAAGCAGAAGACGCTCGTTTGAATCGATCCTGGGCCATCCGACGTGGTGTACCTTGATTTTTTTTTTTAAATTCAACATGTTAAATTCAACTCTGTTTAGTAAAGTTGATAGGTATGGGAAAGAGGCCCAGTGGCGGATGATTTGTGTCTGGACCATCTTCAGGCGATGTCCAAGCAGAATACGCTCGTTCGAATCGAGCCTGGACCTGTCCATTTGTCAACTCAGGGATAAACTGAACCAACTGCACTCCTAGCTTTAAACATGTAGGCCCAGTAGCGGATGGTTCCGCGTCTACTGAACTTTTAAAAATAAGCAAGAAGGTATTATACAGAAGTAGCCCGTTTGATTTGAGCGCTTGAGCCTGGGCCATGGTTTGACTGCCATACGACCTTTTTAATTCTACTCTAGGCGAAGTTCCGCCAAATCAACGAAGCTTCTCGGTATGAATAGAGGGACGGTCCGCATCGGTGATACTTCACGAACATTACACTGAGGATTAAGCAGAGCCCGCCATTAGCCGCGTTTTCATCGAACTTTCTTTTTCAACATGGTGTTTGCAACTCTGTCTAGCAGAGTTGCTAGATAGTAAAAGAAGGCCCAGAGGCGTATGATCCGCCTCTGCTAAGGTTTTTATCTCAGGTTCAACGTTCAAATTGAACCGCATTCACTCAGTTTTTAGGAATAAAAATATAAACCCAGTGGCGGATGGTTCCGCGTCTGCTCAACATTCAAAAATATCAAGCGGGGCATTATGCAGAAGACGCTCGCTTGACTCGGGCCTAGGCCTTGCCTTTGTGTTCAGCTTTTTTTTCGCTCAACCGCCTTGTGAAATTACTAGGGAGGGTGGAATAGGCCATAGCCGGTGTCTGCAAAGTGTTAAAATCTCTGGCAGGGCCCTAAGCTGAAGTAGCTCGTTCGACTCGAGCCTGGGCCATGCACCTGGTGTGATGGCATTTTTTATTCAACATGTTAAATTCAACTCTGTTTAGCAGAGTTGCCAGGTGACAGAAAAGAGGCCCAGTGGTGGATTGTCCGCGTCTGCTAAACGTTATACAGAGTTGAAACCCGGATTCGAAAATTTTCTAATTTCTCTCGTGTTTCCTCATGGAATTAGGGACTCAGGCATTAGGAAGTATATTGATATGAGGCCCCTATCTTGCCGTATGTGCACAAATATTTTCGGATTTTTCCGAGGCGCCCTTGTGCAGCGTGAGGTTAGTACTTCCCAGTGCTATTTTGACTGTGGGACCCGGATGCGAAAAATCAGGTGATGTACCGTGGCAGTTGCATCACCAGCCCCATCTGTGACCCTGACCAGCTGGAGGCATTTCCAATGTTCCCCTATGTACAATGTTGGGTCTGGAAAAGGTGGTAGATGCCCATACAAATCATTCTTTGCTCACGACTTGCAGCACAGCCACACATTTTTTATTTTTGCATGTTTTCAATTTCTTGTGCTAGCCGATGTAAACGGTGGGGCTTTTGAAGTATATGAAATTGGCAATAGTCCTTGTAAGGGTGATCCAAAAAAGGGTCAGCTCAATTCCGCCAAAACCGGGCTTGTAATTCACCATTTTTCGGATCCGGGGCTTTTTCGGATCCGGGTTTCAAGTCTGTATCGAGACAACGTCCAAGCAGATCTAGAACACGCTCGTTCGAGTCGACCCTGGGCCATTTGCATCTTCTCTCTTTTCAGAATCTTTTTTCTTCAAGTTGTCGAATTTCAATGGCCTTTGGAAAAAGCCCAGTGGCGGACAGTCCGTGTCTGCTAAACCTGAACAACCAGGATATGAGGCAGAAGTAGCTCGTTCGAGTCGAGCCTGGGCCTTTCTTCTGTTGTCATGCTTTTTTTATTGAACCTCGTCAGCCAAGTTATAAAATTTGTAGAGAAGAGAGAAGGGCCCAGTGGCGGATGGTTCCGCGTCTGCGAAATGTTAATTGGATAAAACTTTGAAGCAGAACACGCTCGTTCGACTCGAACCTGGACCTTTCTTCGTCGTTCGATGTTTCTTATTCAGTTTGTTCATATTCAACCAACTTCACTGACTTCCGGGGTATAGAAATGTAGACCGAGTGGCGGATGGTCCACATCTCTTCAACATTGCAAATGAGCTGGATTAGAGAAGAGTAAGCTCGTTCAATTCGAGCTTGGGCCATATGTTGTGGACAACGAACGCTTTTTTTTATTGTTGCTGAAATTCAACTAATCCAACCGAGTTCCTTGATATAGAAATGTAGGCCTGGTAGCAGAAGGTCCGCGTCTGCTGAACATTCGACGATGTAGAAAGGTATGCAGAAGATATTCTTTCGAATCGAGCCGGGGCCAATTGCATGTCCTTTCTCTTCAGAATCTTTTTTCTTCAGCTTGTCGAGTTTCAATGGCCTGAGTGAATAACTAGGGAAGATGGACAAAGCCCAGTGGCGTACGGTCCGTGTCTGCTAAACTTGAAGAACCAGGATATTAAGCAGAAGGAGCTCATTCGAGTCGAGCCTGGGCCATTCTTGTGTCGTCATGCTTTTTTTATTGAACTCGTCGAATTTCAGCCAAGTTATAAAATTTGTGTGGAAGGGAGAAGGGCCCAGTGGCGGATGGTTCCGCGTCTACGATACTTGCAATTACTTTGGCGAGATTAAGCGGAGCAAGCTCGTTCGACTCGAGCCTGGCCCTCTTAATAAGTATTTCTCATGGTCTTTTTTTTTCTTTGTTTTTTTGGGTGACCAACGTGGGTCCGTGAACAAAAGAAATTTTAGATCCCACCTGCTGAAATTTTACACCCAGCGAGGTACCGGTTATTGTATTGAATTTACATCGTGTGAATATCACTCAATCCGGCAGCTCTGATTTCTGATCCGCTACCTCTCCTTCCGCGCCGACGCTCGACGCGTAGCCTCGTCCCCGTCGGCCTTGGCGCTGACTCGACTCTCCCTTTCCCCTGGGGCGCATCGTGGCGGACACGTGCAACAAGACGGTGCTGGTGTACTTACGGGCAGTGGGCGAGCGCGCCATTGACGGGAAGCTCCTCTTGCATTTATATCCCTTTTTCTTTCAGTATTCATTCAGATAATATACCCCAGCACGCTTTAAGAAAAGCTCGATTACACCAATGCCGACGTCGCGGCTGCTGCGGACAGCCCTCGAGCGACTTGAAGGCGAAGAGTTTTTCAATTCTTCGCTCTCCCCGCGCCAAGCTTCTGCGCTCCGCTCCTTCCTCCCCGGCCCCGACTTCCATCCCTGCCCGCCTCTGTTCTCCGCGCCACCACCAATCTCCTCCCTCGACCGCCTCTCTCGTCTTCGCCCTCCGTCCCTCTCCGCGCACGCACCGCCTCTCCATCTCACCCCGCCCCTCCTCGCGTCGTACCTCATCTCCACCACCCCCGTTCCCATCTCATCCCATCCATTCTCTCTTTCTCCCGTCCCCCGTATGTCCTGTCTTCGTCTTCCCTGCGTCTCGCGTTCCGTTCGCACCACCCTCGCTCCCCTGCCTCCTTCTCTTCGTCCCCGTTCCCCGCCCTTGCTTCTTGGAGGGAGGAGGGGGACACGCGATCCGGCACGATGTGGACGAGGCGGCCTTCCTTCCTTCCTTTATTTCCTTCTGCCGGCGGCGCGCAACTGTCTGGGGTGCGCCTGATTCTTACGCTGCGAGGCGTCGGTACTACCGACGTTCGTGCGCACGCTGCGATGCGCGCGCAGCGCGTTTCCTAGCTCGCCCACTCGGATGCGCGTCCTTTGTGAAGGCAGCGCAGTTCCGGTACCGTGGGCGCGCGCAAACTGAATGAAGGTTGACCAGCGGTGAGGATGGACTAATTAATCAGCGCTTATTAACAACATGAGCTTGGATACTTGGTCATAACTAAGCCTAATTGGCAATACCTGCTGTTCGTCTTTTGCTCGGGGCCCTGATGCTCACTCAGTTCTGGTCGGAATCTGTTTACTATTTCAGCTGGCCTAATGCGCCATATACGCCGGAGCACGTTCCGCGAAGAATTAAAGGAATCGGAGCGAAACTGAGCCCAAGCGAGGGCCGTTTCAAACTCTAGTCCCGTTTTAATCCCATAGTACGAGGGCGACCCGTCGCGTTCCATGATGCAGTCCACGGCAAGTCCCATAAACGGATATCCGGCTATGCGATATTAATATACTCTATTTATATCTATCAGGGATCTGCCACTCATGACTTTTTCTTGTTGACTGATAACGTTACCTCATGGGTTCTCATACGCTCGCGCTCCCACCTTTTCACGTCTCCCAGCGGCTTCAATGTCCCCGTTTTTTTTGTTCAAAAACCATTCCTTCAAAAAACGCACATGTGTTCGAGTTTTAAGATCAGTCTCGTCCTGATGCGAATTATCGACAGTCGAAGAACACACATCACAGCCGACGCCACTGCACTTTAGGCGCCTGTCTATCCTCACCTCGATCCCCGAACGGCGAATTGAGTTGTGTTGTAGACGCCCATCTGCGCCACGCACCCTAGGACCAGTATAAACGGCTTTCTGGGGCACTCTTTTTGCAGAACTGGCGAAATCACTGGTCATGCAGTCATGTCTTCCTTCTTACGATCCACTACACCGCCAAAGTGCCGACAGGTTTCCATCAGCTGGCAAAGTCAGCTTGGTGCCATGTTTGGTCAAACCTGGGTCCACGGGGGACCGATGTGGCTACCACCTGTGCGGCGCAGGTGCATTCACAGCTCGTCTCCACCTGTCTACTCATATATCAGCCAGCTTTTCCACAACGCTGTCTTCCACACGACTTAAAAAAATGCCCAATTTAAATAAAACAGTGCTTGAAAGGTTGCTATGACCGTCAGCCGTTGGTGGTACACCAGTTCAAGTTGTTTTGAAGGCCTACATGCACTTTAATGTCGGAAAATCCAAATTTGGCTGATAAGGCCTGGCAGATGTATCAGGCCCTATCAGGTTTGGCGAACAGACCTATCAGGCAATGCCAGGTCGTATCAGGCATGGTCAGCGTTGCCTCTTAACATCGGAAAAGATACATTTATTACATATCAGTGCGTAAGAACATGTCGGCATCAATGGTATCTACCACGAAATGGATGGATTCGGAGGAAGAGGAAGAAACTGGTGCAAGCAACGCGCCTCGAATAACATGCTCCATAGATAGGAACGAATATTCCTTGACTTCCTCCTGGATTTGGCATCCAGCCCAAAGTGTCTTGGCAATGAGGGCAATATCGACATGCCGTCCACTTGGCAGGTTGCACCGAAATAGAGCATGAGCGCGCGCAAAATGCAGGCCTGGGTCTGTCATATTGACGAGTAAACTGTCGTATCGGGGGCGTTGATGGAAGCGAGGGTTGCATCTGATGATATCTCGTGCACCGCGCCAATCCTCCAGGGATTGGTACGTGATATGAGCGCACTTGAAGCGTCGTATCTGTAAATAGATTAGTGGACAATGATTGAAAAGAGGAGGCACGGACAGTGATCATATCCTCAAATTTGATGCCCTCCTCAGGCCAGCTCGTTGAAATGAATGTTCGCAACCGCAGATCGAAATTGGCAAAAGGCCGAGAGCCCCCTTCCATCTCCTCAACTGCTCGTGAGTTCATGAGGCGACCAGGGAATGGTGCTCCGAACGTCCAGTGATCAGTGGTCTGCGGATCGACGGGGGTTTCATCCTCTTCCTCGTCATCGCGGGCTTCATCCGGATCACTAGACTCAGCGGTCTTTAACTTGGATTTATCATAGTTGTTGATGGTCATCCGGATTCGTGCCATCGCCTCCTGTGTTTCGTCGATGCGCACCATCTGTAGATTGAAGTTGAGTCCCTGGAACCCAAAACAAACACGGTTTCAAATCAGGTACCTGCTGCTCCACTTCCTTGCAATTCGTTCGGACGTAGGCTTGACGAGCCTCTTGCTGGAAGCCTTCTCCGGGACGTGTTGAGCCATGATTCGTTGTTCCTTTATCCCGAATATCCTTGACCACATGGCTAGCCGCATGCTGTTTGAAGAAATCAAAATTCTTCCCGTAAACTTCTGTTACCCGCTGTAAATAAATCGGTTAGCTTCGCTGTAGTACTACTTGAAAAGAGGATTTACAGTGCACCAATATTCATAGTCCTCAATGAAGACTTGAAGATGTTGCAAGCGCCCCTCCGTCATACAATGCATTCCCACCATTATTCGATACCGCACATACGCCCGTATGCAGTTTACGAGGACATTGTTTGGTGGAAACAGTTGGACGATGCAAGGAAGAACACACTTAATATTTGTGAGCTCCATAGATTCTCAAAGATTGAGTTAATTTGATGCGTACCTTGAGAATGTCATAGAAGCTTTGACCATCGGTGAAATGTATGGTAGTGACCTCGTTGAAATGTTTGAGGTTTGGCCATCGGGGAAATCCACGCATGCTAATCTCAGTCTCATGATTACAAAGTCTATATTCGGAAACAAATGGGACGCACTTTTCGGCAAATGGGGCTTTCTTTTCAATCTTCTCGAGTTCATCCAATAGAAGATCCCACAAATGATGGCCCCATTTTCCTAGGTCGTCGGAGTGCAGGGTGTCGTACGAATATGCCGTGTATGGGTCTGAAAACCGGAAATCCCATAGGAAGTGCTGCAAGAAGTTCAATCTCCGTTGGGTTTGAAATAAAAACTAGACCGCTCACCTCAATATCGTGAAGGCCGCTATCTTTGAGGATGGCCTCCTTTTTCGTTTTCGAGTGTTGGCTGGAAGCCCTCAGAAATACTTTCTTCATGTTCGCAATAGTCCTAAGCGTGAATATCTGAGACATCCTGTGGAGGTCTGATTTGTGAACGAGACATTTCGGACAAGGGAAATTCGCAAGTGCGGCCCGGCATGCGTTAAAGTAGGCGGCCTCCTTGCCGTCGAGGGAACAGATGAGTACGCCCGGGTGAAAAATCCGTACGAGACCGTCAAAACACCGTAACGCTTCACCGTTCCATGAGCGAGATTTCAATGACGCAAAGATCACTGCAAGAATTCGTTGGTAAATTTTCATCTTGTATCGTGCAAATTCCAGGGTTTGCGGAGTATTTCGATTCGTAGGATCAGTCGGATCACAGACCTTGCCAGCGTGCATGTGAATAAATGGATGAGGGAACGAGAAGAAAGATCGTACCCGTGTCATATACCCAACCAATGTTCCGCCCCCATTGCCCGAAGCGTTCCGGACTTGCGCTGGCTGCGAGAGTGTCCGAACGACCATAGGATGCATGGTTATACGCTTCGTCACAAGTCCCTCATCCAGCCACCAATGAAGAAGAAACAGACAGTGCGGATATGGGTCGGCCGCTGGCAGTTCATCCTGAAGTAATTTTATGTGAAGTCCGCATGGCGAAGATAAAAAGAAAGAAAGCTTGCCTCATACTTGGCCCATGTATCCGCAGTATTAGGCTCATTGATAACGCGTTCCTCGTGAGTTTGTTCAGTTGAACCCTCACAGTAATATTTACGGACTGAATTATAAATCATTGTCGCGGCGAGAGTGCTGTCGTCCAGGAGCGTCATGATCCATTCCCAAGGATCACGATATGCGAACTTGATCTCCTGGACCTCGCCGCGATACTTGGCTGTAATCGATCCGGACTTGAACTAGTATGGTGGAATTTTTAGGACAATTACGAGGCAGGACGTTGATTCAAAGAAATGACTTGCCGTTACCCCATACTTCCTGGCGGAGGCTAATACTTTTTGCATCTCGTCTGAATTGTTGATGGTAAGACGGCTAGTCCCAGTATGCCATTTGTCATTGACGCCATTGAGAAACGTGTTTGTTATGGTGGGGTTCATTCCTGTATTCACTGCAATTTCGACGGCTTCAAAGTCACTTCTGGTTTGAAATGGAAACCAAGGTGGGTGTTCATCATGCTTTTTTAAGAATGAGGTGCGGAGGGTTTCCGAGGAACCAGCAAGAGGAATGATGGTGGCGGCTGGGTCTGCGCTATGGGGATGAGGGATGATTTTGAAATAACAACCCGGAAGTCGGGGACCAATGAATGTGGTATCATCAATGAGCGCAGGCTGAGCTTCGTCCATATCGATGTCGTGATTTAGCGATGCCGGTGAGGCACTTCGTGGAGGTGCCATCTTTGGGCAAGAATCAGTATTAAGTCTCGTTGAATAATTGAGGATTATAATATTACCGCTTCGTTTTCACTGGCTGCAATATCATTCCCTGCAACACCAGCAGCGCCGTGGCCAGCTCTGCGAGACCGCTTGCGAAAGAGGTAGTCGGCTTTGCAAAAGGTGAGGTGCTTGTCAAATCGGCGTGGGTCCCGACACATCTTGCACCACGGACATTTCGGTCTTTTGACATCTTTTGCCTTAGACGAGCCATTCTTGTGCTTTCCTCGAGCCATGCCAGTATAGTAAGATGCGTAGTGAGTAGAGATCCAGTGATCGTGTTTTGCGATGACGTCGTTGACACAAACAAATAATTGCTCCACACCAACAACACATTGCACGATATACTCTACGATGCCCCGTCGAAATATTGTGGTCTCCTCCAGCTCCAGCTCTAGCTCTGACGATGAATCAGTCTCGGGAAGGACAGAGGACATTGGCACAATCACGGATCCCAAAAAACTCCACAAGGTTCGTGTCTTCCAGGCCGCCGTTGCTGACACAGGACCTCACAAACATTTGTAGATAATCCGCGACGTCCAGCTTCAGAAGAACACGATGGAGCTGGAGATGCGTCGAAAACTGGGCGACGTGACGAATACGGCCAGTGGCAAGAAGAGGAAGAAGACCAAGACACGTCATGCTTCTAAAAAAAGGCGCCGCGCGGAAAAGGACACGTCAGAAACCGGGAGCAACGATAGCTCGCAAGATGAAGATAGCCAGGACTCGGATGACGCGAATGGGAGCA
Organism: Mycena rebaudengoi; assembly: GCA_029282285.1. NCBI lineage: Eukaryota > Fungi > Basidiomycota > Agaricomycetes > Agaricales > Mycenaceae > Mycena > Mycena rebaudengoi. The sequence goes on along the minus strand of JARJCX010000332.1, from coordinate 23,534 downwards.
GCTCTGGAGTCGAAGAAGCGGCGGATAAAGGGGCACTGACGCGTGTTGGGAGGTTATACGTGCTCCAATACGGGCTGTGGGTGAAGGGAGGTGTTCACATATTCGAGCAGGTCCCAGATCCGAAGTACGATGAAAAGAAGAGGTTCGAGACCGACACGACGAAGATCCAAGGCCAGCTGCGCGACATCCAGAAGATTATTCCCGCCGCTTACTTTGGGAAGGAGGGACGCATGGGGGGGAAGGAATTGGTTGCGCGCGCGGTAAGTGCGATGATATCGAGGAGGTTTATACAAGTACTAATCTCAACGTCCAGTTCATGTCGGGAGTCCATTCACAGCGGTCGAATACCAGTACACGGATTCGCAAGGCAGCTGGGCCCGCCATTTTCGACTGTGGGCCAGCTGACCTCTTGCTGCCCGAAACTCGACTCAACAAGTTCCGGGACCAAATCGGGTGGTGCGTCGAGGACGGAACAAGTGGTGGATACTCTTCCCTCGATGTGGCTGTCTTGCACCCCCGTTGCAGGTGGCTCCGCGTTTGCGATACTTCGCGTCAAAGTCAATTTAATTTCAAGGCATCCGTAACACAGGGGCTTTGGCAATAGCCACGCTTTGGTCGTGAAAACAACTCGAAACATGAACACATCAACCTAGTCATTTTGTGCTCGACCTCCACCTGCAGCGACAAGTCCACTTCCATGGCCATGAACGGCATTACAGACTCTGAAAATTCTGCCCACTCCGATTTTGCGCCTCAGCCTCAGCTTCTCGCCACATCTGAGCGCGAACCGCCAATAACGACGCTTCCCCCTGAACTTATTTGCGAGATATTCTCCTACATAGTTTCCGCTCTGTTCTGTACCACAGAACAGTGGCTATGGCACAGTACAGCCACGGTGGCTATTGCACAACGCAGCCACCATTCTGTGGTACAGAACGGGGCGGCAACTATGTAGGTGTCTTCTTTCTTGCGTTCTTCACTAGCCCTCCTTCAGGGTGGAATGAGGTGTGAGTTTGGGGCGATCCCCGTGGTGGGTTAGCAGATGGGGATAGGGTAGCCACCTAGATTTACTTTCGCTTCGAGTGTACTTACACCCGTCCCGGCTGCGCCGTTCACTTTTCTCCACGCTTCGACTCCATGGCGTCTGCTCAGTGTCTACTCTTCGTTGCGCCGGTTCTCGCTCGCTTTGGTCTTGTCCCATTCTGGATGCTTCCCGCCCGTCTTGAGGGTATCGCTTCCGAATTGCAATTCCATGCCGGTAAAGTCGGGCTCACTTGCTTCCTTCCACCGCTCCGGATGGCGAAGAGGAGGGGGATGACAGGTCCCTAGCCACGCACGGTGCAAGCACTTTCGGATGAGAGTCAACATCTACTATCCGCCATCCGTGGACATAAAGATACAAGTATCGTAAGAACAACGAGCCTAGACCAGGATGCCCAGAGCGGCGAGAGAAACACCTGCAACAGCTAGCACTTTCACCGAAATCGAGCCTGCGCCGCTGGGGCTAGTGATTCCGGGCCCAGTCTTGTACGCACCCACAACCTTCGCGCTCTTCACTGGGTATCCGCTGCCGTTGCATTCATCGACGAGCTCTGCATCAAGGCTCTCTTCAGCTAAGTGCACAGCGGAAGGAAGACAGTATACCATTGAGTATGGACTGGTAGGCGGATATTTCCCTTCCGCCGGGATTATTGTTGAGGGAGAGACAGTCGAGGCACTGTGCGTATCCTTGCACGCCTTCGTCCGAGCACGACCCGGGGAAGCCGCCCTGAAAGTGGCTCGTCACTCCAAATTCACAATGAAAGGAACGGTGGGGCCTACGGTGATCTCGTCCAGCTCTTCTGGGCCGGTACCGCCGAGGAGGCAGGCTGGGTTGCAAATTTCATTTGGGAAGGTCGTATTTTGCGCGGAGACAGAGGAGGTGACTGGTGAGAATTTTCTCGGTCAGTCGGTGGAACGGGGACAAGGGAAGGAAGGAGCATACGAATATTGACGGTAAGAGCCAGACCGATAACAAAGGTGAGCGAACGGAACATATGCATGGCAATGAGTGTGAGTGAGCGAGCGACGGAGTGGTGGACTAAGAACGATTGTAGAATTGTACGGGGACGCGGGGTGTGTCTTTTATTCTCCCCCCATTTATTCTTAAAACCTGGAAAGGTGTAGAGGACCCACAGATGCCGGGAGATTATCTGTCAAATCAAACTGCCATAGAAAAGGTAAATTACCGAAATGTCAGAATTCTCAATGCACAATTCCGGCGACATAAATGGCCGAAGGCAACCATCTGCCAAAGAACAAGATTTTACGGGTTCATTGGTCGACGGGAAGCCAAATATCAAGGCGCCAGTGTGATAATCATCTCTTTTGAACGCAAAAGTCCATATGGAGAACCATGCCGCCTTGTATTCTGTATGTGGAACATGTCCATCGGTGCCTACTGCACGAAGAACAAGAAGAGCCCCAGATTAGCACTAAGTACTCAACGACGCACCCGGAAGATTCTATATATCTTTCTATTCAGAAATTCTGTAGTACAGATCGGTAGCTGGGGCCATAACTCAGCCACCTATGCCACAGCCCCAGCCACCGTTGTGTACTACAAAACGAAGGGACAGATATATAAGATGACGGATAATGAGGGCTAAGTGGTACGATTCGCACTTGCAAGGCGCGTGGACATGGAAGTCGAGCGGTGAGACCTCTCCGGACCCTGAAGGCCGGCCTATTAATGGTTCCAATTACAGTCTCATCCGTTCAAAAGTGATTTCTGAAGAACTGTGAGTGATAGAAATCTTGAGGAGTTCTACGCCGATACTCACGGATGACATTATTAATATATTGTATGTGCTTCTAGGACAGAGGAGAAGATCAGGCTGTCATCCATATCACACACACAACACCAGCGGAGACTGCTATTAGTATTCTGTTTGTGCCCGCGGTCGTGGCATTCACTCTTCCTCGTTCTCCGAGTTTAGGGGCCTGGCGTCAATCACGCATTAGATGATCTAAATATGGGCTCAGACCATACACGGATAAGTTACAGACCAGCTTTTGCATCCCGTCGATGGACGAGCCCATCACAGCATCGGGGATAACGCTGGAATGTTCCACGCGGAAGCCGCGCCGGGCCAATACGAGGTTGTGACGGGCCGCTCAGTCCTTTGGAGGCAGCCGATGCCCTCATATTCACCCGCGGGATCATCGCCCAGGTAGCAGCCAAACACGGCTTGCACCCAACGTTCGCGCTGCGCCCGTTCATGGATTCGGCGGGCTTCAGTGCACATGCACACATATCCGTGCACACATCGACTGAGGAGAAAACCGCGAACGGGTTATCGAATCCGCGGTTCTTGCTGCCGTGCTCGAGCACCTTCTGGCCATCGTGGCTTTCACGCTGCCGAGGGAGTCTGGAGCAGGGGCACATATGTATGCTACGGCACTGAGAACCGCGAGGCACCCATCAGGCTCACGAATGCGACCTCGCCATCCTCGAGAAACTTCGAGGCGCACTTTATCGACGGAACGACCAATCCGCATTTGGCGCTCGCGGCGATATTTGCAGGAGGGAACAACGGTATCGTTATGTGTGCGAGTCCCGGAAGGGCGAGATCTGAGGGGTTATATCTGAGCTGTATAGGCACACGTCCCTCACCAATACTCATGGAAAATTTCTGATATTTCTGCTGCCGGGTGGAAGTGGAGCGTAATAACACAGTGGAAAATCTGGGCAACCAGCGGGCACGTAGAGAGGCGCAAATTGAATGGAATAGACAGGAAACACCTGAATGTAAGTGGCGCTGGTGTGCATCCGCTCCAGATGAACTATAGCAGTAGCAAATGCAAGCAGAACTCCCCGTTCGATTCAGGGATGGGTCCAGCCTGTTCACCGTATTTTTCCTTGACCTTGGTGTAGATAAAAATGGACGGAGGAAGGGATAAAAGAATACAATATAAGACCCGTGGTGCTGGGCGGAACCTCGTTCGATTCGGGGTCGGGTCATTCTTGAATAGCGTGGAAGATTTTTAATACTTTTGGCCCGCAGAGAGAGTTTGGTGGAGTAAGCAAAGGACAAGGAGAAGGAAAAAAGACCCGCGTGCGCGGAGTTTTATGCCCGGACCAACAAAGGTCACCGGTGAACACTGGTGGACATCCACTGTCACCGGTAATCAATGAGATATGATGGACACGATGGATAAGATAACGCAGATCAGTGATGCCCACTGTACTGCCAATGGCGTCCAATGGATTTGTCATTGTATTCAGTGGATTGCACTGTATGTGTGGCACGAATTCAGTGGATTCCACTGGATTTTCACAATTTGACATTCGCAGAAGATCAAACGGAGTACATGGTGAATTTCAGTGGATATCCCATCAGATCCAGTGTATTTATACCAACTACCACTCTGTGGTCCACATTTTAATAGGGGGGGGGGGGGGTGGAGAAGCAAGGGCAGAACAAAGAGGAGGAACTTACCGCTGAGTTCTGGGAGAGAGTAGAGGGCACTGATTACTCCCTTGTGTATTCTTCATTCCATAACTACAGTGAATTTCAGTGGATATCTCTTCAGATCCAGTGTATTTATGCTCAGGGTACAGTGGAAGCCAGTAAAAATTACACGAAATCCTGTTGGATCTGATTTTTTTGTGCTTGAAATACAATGAAATCCAGTAAACATCCCACGAGATCTGATGAGATCCGGTGTATATTATCGGTGTATATTAGAATTTATCAAAATGCTGTGGATATCTTGTTCTAAATACAGTGGGTATGGGAAGTGGATTTCTGCCTTGGGTTCACTGGATATTTGCTGGAATCCGATGTGTATAGAGCACAGGTTAAATGCAGGCAAACAATGTATTTATAAATCGTTGTAGCAGATGGGCAGTGTAGTTTAGTGGATATGTAAAGATCTGGTGGAGGTGACTGGAAATGATGACCCACCACTGATGTCCACTGTATGTACGGTAGAAATCCAGTGGAGTTCGGTGACGCAGACCGGTTTTGCCGGTCCGCGCGTATTACTGCGCGCCCGCTCCACATCTCGGTGGTGTCCACAGCAACGTGGGAATGCCGATTTGGTTCGGGATGGCGGCACCACGTCCGAGTGGAGGAAATGCGCCAAATCCGTCACTGTTCTCGACGAACTCGTTAAAATGCTCGGCCTCGCATAAAACGACGTTACCCTGGGTATGTCCACCGCCGATGAACCCCGTAGGACATTGTGAGGGCTTGTGCTGTGAGGTGTTATTTCGATAAAAATGAAAGCAACGACACACGCGTTGAAGAAGATTTCGCACCTTGGACAGGTTCTCAATGCGCAGAGATCGGCTGATGTTACGATTGCGGAGGCGCTGGGGTCGGGATGCTGTCAAAATCGTGAGCGCAGAGTGATGGAGGGACGGAGTCAGGGTTAATTTGCGTGTTTGGCTTCGTGTTTAGAAGTTGATAGGCACGCGGTGTGCCTCGAGCTCAATCCGTACCTTTAATGATCCTGTGTACCGTCCTCAATACATATTCAGGGCAGGAATCGTCGAGTAAAATTAACCTGGAAAGTGATGATACAGAGTGGACATTACAGTGCAGGAAGGTCCCCGTGGCCGTACAGGGCGCCTCGAATTCCCAACCCGGTACCAGCAGAAAATCCTCATGAGCGTCGAAGCATTCCCATTGAATGCATATATACCCCAAAACGCAATTTATCCCCGCGTCCGCATGGATCTAGTTATGCGCCCATCCATCGCCGACGAACTACAATAGAACGCGGATATCTTTTCATGGAAGACACAAACGCGAGTAGAGCGAGACTCACGGGGGGCTGCTAATACGGATGCTGTGCAGATTATTGGCATCGCCAGTCGGGAGATGTGGGGAGAGTTTCGGATGTTTGCTCCGACTGGGATGATCGTTGTCCGAGGTATCTACTTTTATAAGGAATTGGAGCCTGCGGTAAGGGGATCGTATGGGTACCCATTTGACTGGCGAGGGGCGCAATCGCGCTCCTCGAGGACTCCATCAAGCCCTGGAATCTGAAATGCTGGCGTGAATAACAAGAAGAGGAACCACTAAAACACCCGAAACCGCCGCCTGTAGCGTGCCAATGGTGCGCTTCAGACTCGTCAACGTGCTCTTCTGCCCTCGCACTGTTTCCTCGCAAGTAGCCACCCGCGCCTGGAAATGGGCCTTTTCCACTTTCCACTTTTCCCGCTCACTCCCCTGCAGCTCCCTACCGAGCCGCAGCTGAGTTTCAAGACGCTTCTTCTCGTACCTGTGCGCATCTCCCGCCTGCACAAGCAGCTTCATCAGCGTGTCGCCCTCGCGCTTGGCGCACTTGTATCGCTCGCCCAATCCCCGAACTCTGAAGGACGCGCGATCTGACCGCGGAGGACCGCGCACTCATTGTTAGAGGCGGAAAGCGAGGTCTGCAGAGTCGCAATCTTCGCGCGGAGGGCGGTGAATTCGTCCAGAGCCGCAAGAGATGGGTCACGGGCAGAAGACGGCGGATCGCAGAGAATGGTCGAGGGATGGGATCTCCCATTGGCACCGACATGATAGAAACGATTCAAACGGAAGACTCTTGTGACCTGTAGGCTGTCACCCTGATTGTGACATCTTCTATCGCAAATTTGACGCACAATCCAAAACCAGCCAAAACCTCAAGTCGCTGTTTGCCAAATGCGCGCTCGTTAACCGGATACCCGTCCAATAACCTCGTCCAATAGTTCCCTTCGATCAGCCCACAGTCAATCTCCCGCACCGCCGCCCGCCTCGCGGCCTCCTTCCAGCGCTCCACACCCGCGGATGCATATGAGTGCCTACACATATGGGTAATTCATTTGGGTATCCAAATGAATCACAACATACGGTGAGTCCTCAATTCCATTCTACTTGGTCATTTCCACCCGATCTTATTTTTCCATGTAGAGATTCTTCCTCTTCCAGACGTGTTACAACTCCGCCAGCAAACCACGTTGTTCGAACGGGTATATCTCGCTCTTGCGCGGCTATTTCTGCTTCAATTTATCACCCCAGTAATCCAGAATCGCATCCCCCCCCATGTTATTCGATTTTTGAACATCTGGTAAAGCATGAATAGTCTTTTCTTTGACGTTGTTTTCCCAGTTCTCATGCAGATACCCATCCCTATTAGGCTTTGTAGCTCTTATATTATTCCTGACACTGGCACCGCTTTCGCCTTCCTACAGCCGGAGTCCTCGATTCAGTTCTATTTTGATCATCCCAATTGACTTTACATTTACCTAAACAGTGCCGTGTCGTACACCTGTGAGTTCTCTAAGGTTCTCTATCTATCTTGGGCTCAGTTCTGTGGGCAGATCGGTGGCTGTACATGCCACCCGGCTTTCCCCAGAGTGTACAGCCACCAGTCTGCCCACAGAACTGAGCCCAAGATAAATAAAAGAGGTGGCAAAAACGGCAGACATGAACTGGTCACCGAATCATCGATCATCACCGCCATTTCATACCTTTCCGTCGAGGTCTTCGAGAATCACCATGCTACTGTGTTCTCCATTCTTACCGCTGCCTCATTCCTACGGACCAAACAATTCGCCCATATTTCATCAATCAATTTGCTTTGCGTCCTCTCGAAGACCCCAACACTGCTCCCCACCGGTCTCTCGCTGTTCCCCGAGGAAGTGGAGCGGTTCAAAATACTGCAAAGAGGGGTGACAAATTTTCACGAGGCCATGGTACTGCTTCGCAAGCGCGGGAAAATGAAGAGGGCGACGGAGATTTAGACGAGGTTACTAGATTTGTCAAGTAGCTGCGCCTGGTTGCGCTGGGTGTATATAACAGTATGGCTGAGCTCGCGAGACACATTAGAAGGCCACAAAACGCAGCGGGGGCAAAAAAAACCCAAGAAACGCGAAATTTGGCCTATATCCTGTGTCCGGAAAAAAATCGGAAAAAAATTGGCGTCCCGTCCGGACAAAAAAAGTGGAATCTGGAAGATTTATGTAAGGAAAAAAATCGGAAGATTTGGGGTCTCGAGGCCCTAGCCTTCCCGCCTATTATCGGGGTCCTGGGAAAGCCGGAGCACCGCGCTTTAAGTGAGACAGCGGCATAATGCCGAGTCATGTGATGTCTCCTTTCGGTATCAGGACCCCGAATACCGATAAGAGCCGCCGTAACTGTCCCAACCTTCGCCTCATTAGTCCAGGACAGGATTTAAAGGGGAAAATTAATCCAAGAAAACTTTCCCACTTGGGCTTCAGCTTCCTCCCGCTTGACCCGTCGCCGTCCATCATGCAGCGCCCAGCATCTTCCGAAAAGGTAACAGGCGCAGACATTGGTTCAACTTGTCGCGGCATCCTGCCAACAGATCTTTGGGGATTTCAATAGGACATTGGAGGTTAGCAACACCTCTTTCTTTGAGAAAGAGATGCCTACTTTTAATTATGGAGCCCTGTGGAGCCCCTGAACTTCAATGTCTTCAGTGATTAGAAAAGTCATTTTTTTGGCAGCTGCTAAACAGCAAGTTACATTCAGCCCGAATTTTCCGGAAACATTACTATCGAGACTTGTTAGTCAGCCACCTTGGTGTTTGGGACTCCGGCACAATGTGTGCAGGGTGTCCGTGCATTTCTGTGAGCCATAGGATGTAGGTAGGGATCATACGAGTAGTTTAAGGCCTCATGTAACAATTTACAAGATGTGCCGGTATTGAATTTCTTTTTTCCGACTAGCCAGAAAGGGTAATTTCGGGTGTAGTCGGCCACCCGCCCAAACATGTTGTTGCTACACCACATAGCGGCTTCAAGCTAACGGAGGCGACATATAATATGCATAGGAACTATTTAGGGTTGTTTGGGCAGAACTGCGGCCTCTCATCACAATGAAGGCATGCCCTTCTGATGAGCACCGAGGTGGCTTGAAGCGATTTCAGGTAAAACGACGGATGTAAAGGCGAACCAAGCTATAAATGCCCATGAGACACCAAGTACAGGTTCACAAGAAGGATGTGTACGTACCCTTGGACATAACTCCCGAGTCGGGCGCCTCCAGCTCCTCCAGAAACTTCCGACATTTGTACAACAGGTAGGTAGGTAGGTAGGTAGGTAGGTAGTATTACAAATTCTGTTTTCTGAGTAAATGGACAATGAGTGGGGTGTAAGAAAATATAGACGGTTTACGCCTGCTTGCATGTTACTTTACTGTATTACGTAAATTACTCTCCCAATTGAACTCAAATCAATTTGTAAGTACTTAAGTGAAGAGATTTTAGAACCAATAACAGGTACTAAATTCGGAAGTAAGCCGAATTTACGCGTATATCTAACAATGACCCGGCCCCGGATCGAACGGGCTCCTGTTCATCAAGTACCTTCCGCCGATACCCTAGATTAAGCGGGCGCGCGCCGTAACACTAGGTTTCCGCAGTGATGCGGCGAGTTGTTTGGTGAGCTTGCCTTATATCCTACGAAACAATGCCCACAAGGAACGCGGCGACGAGCATGTAATATGCATGATTTTTGGTCCCAGCTGCGTGCAAAACACAATGTAAACACCTCAGCAGTTCCTCCCGCTTTCCTATTACACACTCTCGGCCTCTCATTGAGGTTGGATTGGCCCGGCGGTGTTGAGCCCACAATACTAGTATTGAACATATTTTCAGTCAGATGAGTTCCGGATAAATTCTTAGTTCCATCCGATCTCAGTGCTGTATATGATGTTTCAAGTTACTACCTCTACTTAATTCAAATCCGCATTGAGACCTGGTTTCGGGGTCCTATCTATTCAAAGCGGCATCACTCGGCGTGCTCCGGCTTTCCATAAGACCGGCTGGCTCATGGCTTAGCCACGGCTCAGGCCAAAATGACATATTTCATTGCTTAACAAGATTGCAGCTGCGATATTTGGCAACTGCGTAGACAAGCTTAGATGTCCAGGCTCTGGTGTCATACATGGAACTAAAATTTTATATTCAAAAGTTATTGAAAAAGTCCACCGCACATATTAGCATCTTCGGGCGGTGGGTCTTTAATTCTTGTCCTGTCTTATTGGTTATGGCGTCGTCTCTGCATTATTGACTTTTCGAGGTTGTAATCCCTTTTCTGCCATACATTTTTTATTCCCATTTTATGTAATCCTCATTACCTGCCCGCTCTTTCACATGCGGTGGTATTTTTTCTTGTTCTGGCGGCGCCATATGAGTGTAATAAACCCCTTCATTGGCGTTATTTTGCACACAATGGGTGAAGTTGGGTGGCCTTCTCCTACCATTATAGTTATAGCACTTGTGTCAAAAATCTTCTCCATTTACAGCCTTATGCTTATCCTGGTTCCCTGAATTTCTTACGAAAGTGACTGACGAGGTACATGCGGGGCATACAAAATTTGTTTGGTATTCAAAATCTTTCATTAGTTATCGAATTTTACTACATTCACAGCTGCTGGCCGATTTTTTTAGGCCTGCAGCACATTTGGATACTCATGTCCACACTTCAAGATAGATTGTTGTATTTTTAATCTTTCATTCAAAGCTCAATTCAATATCTGACAATTAGTTTTTCACCAGGTTTCACACAGTTCTGGGCCCATTTTTTTCGGGCCTGCGGCGCAGTATATACTTAACCAACCCCTTCACTGTGCTCATAAGCAGGTTCCAACCCTCAAAACCACTTGAAAACGGCGAGGACAACTTTAACAGGGACCTGGGTAGGTAGGTAGGTAGTATTACACGGCACGGTCCGAATCACGAACGCCGGTTTCCAGGGATTATCCCGGTGTACAAAGCAAATAAAAATACGCCATCGCCCCTGGGCCACTCCCAGCCATCCAGGACCCATAACGCAGATCCCACAGGTTACCCCGTGCCCCACGGTAGACCCCAGACAACAGAAAGCAGCGAAAACGGTGACCTAGAATTGATCGGCTTCAATTTCAGACATTAACTTCGCACGCGATGCAACGGGATAGCTTGTAATCCTCGGAGGACTCCGTGAACACACTTTACAACCTAGACATGAGCAGTCGTCAATGGCTTTCTGTAAATCGACAATTGTGAGTTGCGCCATTCTATTCTGTAGTTTGGCCACTGTTGTGCAAAACTACAGATGCACTCATACAAGGAATAGGTTGACGAGCATGATCAGCATACCGTGATATTTCCAAGGCAAGTAGATTGGTCGAAACAACAGTCCAATACTTTGCTGTCTGTGACCATAGAGAGGGTATGCCTTAGGGAAAATTCAAGTGGCAAGTGCGTCCTGTGGAGGAGGATATAGGAAACCCGACACAGCGACACACCTGTCAAAAATCAGAAAATCCGACACATCTGAGAAATCCTGCACGTAGATCAGCAAATCCGACACATTTCGCCGCATGGGACACAGTTTTCAGCAAAACCGACACATTCTTCAACAACTTCAGGACACCCGACACGCCCACTCGGCTATCGTGGCTTGGCATTGGATGGTGTTACTGTTGATCCGGTATCCAGCACTTTTCTTTCTTCCCATATTCTCGCCACCGCATCGTCGCGCAATTGTATAGCTCGCAGCGCTTTTGACGCGCCTCCCCAACAAGGTTCTGGAGCAGTTTTGTGATGCGGCATGTCCCTGACCTTCCATTCGATGCAAGCTGATGTTCCACAGTCGTTGACCGCAAAATTTAGGACCAAGAACGCGCAATTGTTTTCCGATACCTCAAGGGTTGACCTGGATGACCTCCAGGGATGGCTCCGTCAACGAGGAGATCTGGATCACCTCCTGGGCCCCACCATCAGCGAAAGGTGCGGAATTCATGTCAGAATGATTGACGCCGTGGATTTGATTTCATCGAACGCCTAGGAATTTCCCTCCGGTACCATTGAGCTCCGGGAGGAAACTGCGAGTCGCACCCTCTCATTACCTTCCGATCTAACCACACGCCATATAGTCCGAAGCGCAAGCCGAATCCACGGAGCGTCAGGCACACAGATGGCCAAATTTACACATCGTTTGAATTCCTTGCTCGATTTCCGGAGGAGTATCTCCCATTGTACGGTGATACTGGACCTGCATAGTCGTAATCTTTACTGTTCTTGACGTACTTCTCTTTATACCTGATATTATATGCGGCAAATTGTGTTGTGCAACTATTGGCTACTTACAAAGGACGAACCTCACAACTTACATAAGCGAACTTGCCACTGGATGCAAGTTCGGCACTTCGGCAACCAAAACTAAAAATAAGACAGCCACGCTCGGCCTACTCGGCGATATGGCATCATAGATCAACAATCGCATCAGTTCAACTTGAAGGGCGCAGGAGGGTATATTTTCTTGGCAATGTGTCGGAGTTGATGAGAATTAGGCCTATGTTTCGGCTTTTCTGTGCTGTGTCGGACTTCCTGAAGGCTGGTCGCCGTGTCGCTGTGTCGGGTTTTAGGGAGCATCCTGTGGAGGTTCATGTCTGCTATGCAACACGTCGAGTTTCGTCTGATTTCCTGACTTTCTGCCTTAGTCACACCTTTCCACTGACTAGATTCTCTTCAATACTTTTTTGTTAGTATTGGCAGGGCTGCAAAGTGGAAAGGCATTTCCTCACGGCTATGTAGTATGAGTACATCCTTTCCCTGGATTTCTCAGGCTTGCCTGGTGCTCCTAGTTCAATTGAACTGTAATGACATGCAGTTAAGATCATTTGGGAAAAAGGAGATACAGAAGATAGCCGAGCAGCAGCAAGACGGTAGTTTCGAAGCGGCACAATTCTGGTTTCAGTAGAGAAGGTTATGTGCATGGATTGAGAGTGAACATTCAATACTTGCTGCAAGAAATTAACTTGATGTGCAGAGTTCCTCGATGTGTACATCCTCGCTGTTAGGAGCAACCTCGAACTTATGTCAGGTTCCACGTGCGCCACGTACAGATCTTTGAAGTATTTTCGTTGTCAAGCGGCGCGTTGAAGCTTTGATTCTCATGATCCAATGAGCACAATACCTCTCAGTACTTGCTTTTGCCTTGGATGTAATGCTCTTCGCATGATTTGATTATTTGTGAATAGGACGAGGGCAGAAGCAACAATTTTCAGCAGAATTGAAGCCAAATGGAAAGCAGGTACCTATCATCATAGACAAGATCTTTGGCTTGCTTGAGCACACGAACACGGACGCTCATCGGCAAGCTTACGGTGACCAATACAGAGATGAAAGAGAACCGTGACTGAACTCGAGGGGCAGCTTAGCGTCTCCGTTGATCACGTAGCAATCCAAATCAAAGAAGATTTAATGCTCATTGACCCAGCGCGCAAATGCGAGCATGAAGCGGAGGTTCAGTCCACAAGCTTCTAGTTCCGTTTGAGAATTCCGCATTTGGAAGGTTGCTGTATAGAAGCACGTGCGATTGCTGACCCAGCTGCGAGAGTGGAGGCAAGGGCGACGAAGGCGGTGCGGGATGAGCAAAGAGCAGATAGTCAAAAGATTCTGCATGGCACATATAGCCTCTGAAGATGGTTACCGTCACTAGAGCAGCAAAAAGGAGGGATGAGAATTCCAGTAGAAGGTGGATTCGTCCAATAGGTCTTGGATGACGCAGGGTGCACTTCGACCTGAGAGCTTTAGCTTAGCTCAGTGTCCAAAGCACAATAAGAGGTAAGGCATGGAGAAACAAGTAATGGGCAGAGTCTCGCAGCATTAACTAAGATTGTACTCGACACCGCAAGAAGAGCAAGATCGCAATTCAGCCCTTCCTGGCGGTGACCACCCGCACTGCTGTACGTATAAGGCACACCCTGTGACTTTACGACTAGCAGCTAGGGCTTTCTCGCAGGGTAGAGGCTGAAGAGTCGATTTCCAATCTTTGACGGTGGGGGGAACTGCTCAGGACGAATTGGGCCTGAAACAGTTCCACACATGACACCAGAGCCGATGTTTATCTGAGAGAACGATCGTGATCTAATTCAATGGAAGCATTTCGACCGACAAAGCTGAAACGAAGCGTACAAACACGAACATGTACAGAAAACAGGTCATCTGCCCGCAGTGTGTGCTCAAGCTCGTGGACTTGTGCGCGAACTTTGGAATTTCGTTTGGATCCGAATCTATCACCCTCGAGTGATGCAAACCAAGTTCTCGAAAAAACGGTGAACCAGAATAAATTAAATTTAGCTAGCGATCGATTTTCTGCTCAAAAGACAGTACAAGTACAAGGGTTAGCTATGGCGATTTTATCCTCCCGTAAATTGAGGACTATATCAGACTCCGATATGAATGAATGGTACCCATCGTTCGTAATCGACTTTCCTATTCTTCAACTCGTTGACTGCAAGCTGTAAAGCTTCTGCTGCATCACTGGCTTGAGGCTGCCGATTTTCACGGAATAGATGAGAGTAGACAATCTCCGCAACGGTCGGGCCATCTGCATCATTCATAGACCACATCGTTCCAATGGCACTCCGAAAACCTGCAGCAATGAATCCACCCCCAAGGTGGAGGGACTCATTGACTAGTTGTGCATCTCCCATGGCTGTCTGGCATGCAGCAAGGAACACAAAGTCTGCATTTAAGAGAGGCATATGAAGGATTGTCTCCAACTCCAGATCACCTCCGTATAGTTGCAGAAGGCTTTTCGCTGGCTCATGCAGATTTTGACATCCATGGCAAGCAAAATGGACCCATGAACAATCCTGTAGCTGGAGTTTGACGGCATCCACAGTTGCCTGCTCTCCCACAAGACTCTGAACACGAGTGTCTTTGACGATGGAGACAATTTTCTTGACTTCCTCACTCACTCCGTTCAGAGCGTTGCTTCCCCTCGAATCGGTGTAGGTTACTCCAACAACACCCAATGTGGGTGCAGTGTTGGTCGGTTTTTTGGCATAAGCGTCCAAAAGAGATCCCAGAGTTGGTGTGTATGAGTGAATGAATTCATCTGACGGTTGACCTGCGTGCAATGGCAGTCCTGTAAATGCGCCAGTCGGCAACCACCAGAGCCTACCACTGGAAATGCCATGCTAATAAAAGACCACATATTAGTTAAGACCAGAAAGGGGCCATTCTTCCACTCACTAATTTTAAAACCTCATAGATAGGAGCAACAACATCGGTCTTGAGCCAGTTCAACATATCCTCAAAGCATTCCTTGACGGATTTGTGTAAGAACTGTTCACGGTGACCAAAGAGTCTGGAGGATGATGATTGTCCTCGGTTTCTGACATTACAGCGTCCAAGCAACTCTTTTAGCTCGTCTCCCTGTGATTTTAGCACTTCTTGTGTCACCGCTGGGAGTGAAACATGGACTGGCTCCGAAGTTGGATTGAGAATGATTATTCCATTGCAATGGTCTTGATGGTTGGTGAGGATGACCACAGGACCTACTTGGGATGCATAACAAAGAACATTGTAAGGTTTTGGCCGGAGAAAATTTTCAAAGCCTGACTGCTTGCGAATCTCTGCGAGTAAATTGTTCCTGTCCGCTGCAATGTCAACCGGATTGTCCAATATTCCAGAATAGAGCTGTGATGAAAGAGCCAGTAATTTCTCGCCCTGATCAGCAGGAAGAGCATCAACCTCTGTCTTCAGCTGAAGCATTTGTTGGGATATTGTGGCTAGTCCCTGTTCCAGAATTTCAACTGCTGCGTGCAGGTTGGTCTGATTTATACATGTCCGTATGGCGCTTGAGGTGGCTTTTGAAATGTCAAGCCTATGAATTGCATCATGACGCACAGGTATGGAATGTCCAAGCCAAAGGATTTCGGGAAGCAAGGCAAATGCTGCAAGATATGCAGGTACACAATACACTGACTGGGATTCTTCTGCAAAGGAAGCCCATTGGAGAGCCTGCTGCCACGAGGTTTCGGGGCTTGAAGGTGAGAATTTGAAAGAGTCACTGTAGTGGCGGTGGATAGCCTCAAGGTCCTCCAGGTCTCCCAGTATGCGATAGCGATAGATAAGTGACAGTGCAAGGGTTTGTAGTTGAATTGGTTGTTCAGGATGCACCTCTGGTGTCAGGGCTACTGCTGTTTCAAGGCTCTTCACTGAGGCTTCAAGGTCGGCCAGGTTCCCCAACTTCTTATAACGTTCTCCGTATGAAGTGGCTAGACTTCGCAACAAACCCGCTTTATTCGGGTGTTTTAGTGGAGTCAAATTTACTGCTGTTTGACTGTTCTGAACTGAGGCATCCAAGTCATCCAAGCCTCCTAGCCTCAGATATCGATCTCTGAGAGGCGCAGAAAGATTTTCCAGTCGGCCTGGTCGATCAGGGTGCCCATCCGGAGTTAAGTCTACTGCCTCCTGAATTGTCTGAATGGCAGCTGTAAGGTCCTTTAGGTTTCCCAGCCTCCGATATCGCTCCCTAAGCACCACAGAACGAGTTTGCAATCCATGTGCATGATCTGGGTGCCCTTGTGGAATTAGGTCCATGAACTCCTGATTTGTCTGTAGTGCATTTTGAAGATCCTTCAGGTCTCCCAGCCTTGGTATCGATCCATGAATATCACAGAGAGATTCAGAAGTTGGTGTGGAAGATCTGGATGTCCTTGTGGAGTTAGGTCCACCGCCTCCTGAGTCGTCTTCAGTGCAGCTTGAAGATCCTTCAGGTCTCCCAACCGCCGGTATCGATCTGTAAATGCCGTAGAGAGACTTCGCAGCCGCTCTGCACGACTTGGATGTCCACCTGGAGTTTTGTCTAGTGCCTGCTGTTCGGTTTGCATTGCCACCTGAAGATCCTTCAGGTCTCCTAACCTGCGGTACCGATCCATAAGTGACACAGCGAGATTATGTAGTCGATTCGGAAGAGCAGGGTGCCCATCTGGAGTCAAATGCACTGCCTCTTGCTTTGTCTGCAGGGCGGCTTCAAGGTCCTTGAGTTCTCCCAGCCTCTGATATTTGTCTCTGAATGACACAGCAAGATTTCCCAGTCGATCTGGTCGAGATGGATGACCAGTGGGAGTCAGGTCCACCACCTCTTGCTTCATCTCCAATGAGGCCTCGAGATCTTTCATATTCCCCAACCTCTGATATCGATGTCTGAGAGATATAGCTAGGTTATTTAGTCGATCAAGTCGGTAGGGATGACCCGGTGGAGTCAGGTTGATGACTTCTTGCTTCATCTGCAGTGCAGTCTCAAGGTCATTCAGATCTCCTAACCTCCGATAACGATCTGTGAATGATGCTGCAAGATTTTGCAATCGATCAGGTCGATTTGGGTGCCCTTCTGGAGTCTGGTCTAATGCTGCTCGTAAATTCATTTCTGAGGCTTCAAGGTCCTTCAGGTCTCCTAGTCTCCGAAATCGCTCTGTAAATGACACAGCAAGATTTTGCAACAGATTTGGTCGATTGGGGTGATCTTCTGGAGTTATGTCAAGTGCTGTCTGAAAGCTGTTTACAGAGGCTTCAAGATCATTCAGGTCTCCCGACTCTCCATATCGATGGAGAAAACTTGCTCCCAACATCTGTTGATAGCCCGGAGCTTCGGGATGCCCCGGAGGTATCTGTGCTACAAGTTGTTGTATTGCCAGGATCATGTCTGGTTTTCCGGAATTCTAACAGACTAGTTCCAGCTTCCCAATAAATAACGCAATTAATGCTCTCACTAGATCCCCGGAACCTTGGTCCGGGTCCCTTGTGACTGCTTCCAGTGATGATTGGTTTTGAGAAGAAATGATTCCTTCCTGTTCCAAGTTAGTACGGTCAAGATTCAGTTTTAGATACTCACAAAGGTGTTCTCATTTGAATTTTCCTTCAAGCCTGATCCACCCCCCTGGCCACCAGAATCAATAGTAACAGTGGCCTATGTCGGTTCAGTAAAGTTGTGATACAAGAAATAATGGTCCCCACGGCTTCAGCTTCTGCCATTGTGGAAGTGGTTGTCAAGGGAAGATGGATGACAGACTTGTATATATCTGTCTGCTAAGCGCCAGACAAGTATAGGCGTGCCAGCTGACTGCCAGGTAGTTTGATAAATTACAAGCGGCTGGCGGGCCGCGGTCCGAATCAGTATTATGTTGAGGTTCCCATGACACGAGCCAATTTGAAGGAGACGTGATCGGTGGTGTTTGCGAGGAGCAGCGGCTTTCGGCATCAGTCCCGAATGAGAGCTGAAGTCTATGTCGAACAGAAGGTCAGAAAGTCCTCCATTCCCTTATTGGGAGACATTTCACCCTCTTTATAAAATTAAGCATTCTGTCTGTCTGAAGCCTCGTTATTCATTTGGATGTTTCTGCTAAAATAAGTTTCGGCAAGTGGTCGGAGAGCGGAGATTGCGGAATTTCAAAAGGGTTCAGACAGACAGAATGCTTAATTTTATAAAGAGGGTGATTCGTAGCTGACAGTGAGTCAGAATGGAAACTGATTTGGAGGATGAGTTTATTTCAGAGATTGGCGCAGTCCACGTGCGCGGCAGTCTAGAAGACTGGATTGACGGTGATCCGGAAACATGAAAACTGAAAAATCGGTCATTCCAGATGCCGGGAAACGGCCTCTAGGAGCCCAGGGTTTGCCGCCCGGCACTGTCGATTTCAATCGGTCTACCAACTGATTTGTGATCACCCTAGTATTATTCCGCCCTCCAGCTCAGCTCTCATTATGAGAAAATCACCCCCTGCAAAAAAAGTAAATTCTAATTCAATTAAACGAAATCTCCTCCGGCATCGTTAAATCTGCTCCCGCAACGATGCGGGAGCAGCATAGCCACCGAAAAAAAAACCTTTCAAAAATTTCAAACCCCTGCAAAAAAAGAAAATTACAATTCAATCAAATCAAATCTGCTCCCGCAACGATGCGGGAGCAGCATAGCCACCGAAAAAAAACCTTTCAAAAATTTCAAACCCCTGCAAAAAAGAAAATTCCAATTCAATCAAATCTGCTCCTGCAACGATGCGGGAGCAGGATAACCACCCAAAAAAATCTTTCACAGCCTCAGAACAATCGGTGCGATGAACTCGCTAGATTCCAGCAGCAACGTGCTTGATTTCACAGCCCAACTCCCCCTGCCGTGGTCACAGCCAACCAGTATCACTGCAGTGAATATTGGTCCCGCCATGGCAGCTGAAATTCTGCAGCAAGCTACCGCCCTTGTGACATTCATCTGCACCCTTGGGGTGCCAGGGCGTCATGGTCCAGGAGTCGTACCACCACGTATCCATCTTGAATCATTTATTCTACCTCATTGCCGTTGGGAGCGGACCGAAAAAACGACTTCTCGATGCCCTCACCGCTCCGGCGCTCCAACATCTCACAATATCAGAGTATGAGCTTGGTAGCGAACCCCTTTCCACGATCACTGCGTTTCTTTCTTCAAATGCGGTGCGTCGTGAAAGACCATGCCTTCGATCTCAGAGTCATCGGTGGGCCGAAAGTCAGGTCATGTAGCAGAGGGAAAGGGCGGTCGAGCAAGCGAAGATCATCGAAAGGAATGATTAAGCTAATATATTCCCAGCGCTCCGATTGCGAGATGAGGGCGGCCGTGAAATGGGGGAGTTTCGGGGATACCAAATTGCGCTCCATCTCGAAGGAGAGGGACAGAGAACAGGTGTTCGAGGGTGAAAGCCAAGTGGTGAGCACATTCAGTTGTGCCTCTAACCGGCAGCGCGTCTGGATACGTGTCCACACATGAATCCTCTCCGTCTTGGCTCAAGCTGGGAGCGCCTCAACGCAGAAATATTAAGCTGGAATCTAAGCTGAGCTGGCTTAAGCTGTATAAAATAATACATATAGCAAATACGGTAGATATACACTGTAATATAGACAACATTAGTCTCGCTTAAGCCATCTTAGGATTGGCTCAATCCAGTCCCAGCTCAAAAATCGACGTCGCTTGCACCCCAGCTTCCAGCTTAAGCCTACTAGTTTGCTGCTCCGTTTTGTGGGATAAAACGGATGGCTGTGTCCTAGCATAGCCACCTGTTCTGTGGTACAGAATGGCGCGGCAACCTAATAGGCTTAAACCATAAGCAGAACACTGCACCGCAGTAGATTACTGAGATAATGTACACAAACATCAGCATGAAGATCAACAGAGTGAAGCATGTGCCACGTAGTAATTCCAATCAGAGCAAGTGTCGACGACCGACGGCTCAGAAACATCAATCCTGATAATGACTGGGAATAAATTAGACAGACCAGTGTTCAAAAATACATGGGTCAGGACTTGAACTTTTGTCGGGTACGCTGGCCGTTACCCGCCAGCTTCAAATTTCTGATGGTATCACTGATTGGACTTTGAATATCGCAAGCCACACCGCACCATCAATTCCTCGCCGGGCTATTGTCCTCGTCTGCACTGCCTCGACGTTCACCACCTGTCGAGCGCATCGTCGGTGTCTTTCACCTCCCATACTCGTGCTCTGCGGGGTATGCCCGGCACCGCCGCACCGCGCGAACGAGCACACCACGTCATAACTTTAGACCTGGGAGATTGCCAGTCATTACTCTCTTCAATAAATTCACCCCTTCTATTTGAATGTCGGAGAGCAGATGCCATAGTTGTTCTCTATACAAAATTTCTGAGGCCTGAGGCTTGACGCTTCGTGTTTGAATACGGTCACGTGTATACACCGTGCTTTCTCCTTCACCGTGAGCACACTAGGGCCTCTTCATCTCCCCACCGCTCACTTCAGAGACAATTCCTGCCGACCTCAGCTCCAACAAGGGACCTGTGAATAATCCTTCCGGGGGAAACCAGCACCGGAGCCTAAAGGTATACCACAGTTATCTGACTCCTGTCTTGTCGATTAGGCAGATCTACCTTCCCGATCTCGAACTCGACACTGTGCCCGCTCACCTTGCGGTAAAGAGTGCTTATAACATCACATGCGAACGAGGATGGCGTCCGATTTGGGAGAAAGAGCCCGCAAATGTCAAGTACGTGTATGAATCTGGTAAAATTGCATCTGGATATCATTCTCAAGACCCTATTCATGTATATGCGGGCAATTTAATACCGGGTCACTAGTCTCATCCTATTACACGTAGGGGTGTCGCACTGTGGCTTTGGGCAAAAATCACAAAGCTACGTCTCGACAAGATCCAGGGAGAAAACAACCGGCATTTCGTTCGCAAGCAGAAGGGCAAACTTCTGCCCACCGGTGGTTGTCACGGAGATTTCTATGTACATCCCGAAAAGTGGGGCGCTACTGACCAGCTCATTCCTGTCAATATTGCGGTTATCGACCGTTTAACTGAGAAGTACACCCCACCCGACCTCTTCCAGTTTGGCACCGACGAGATGGTCGAGCTGTGCGAGGGCTTGTACAAGGATGTTGGCAGTCCGGAAGTTACGAGTACTTATGTTTACATATGTTATCGTTTCTTTCAAATCTCAGGGCACCCAAAATCGATCACTTTTTTACTAGTTTCCGATTTCGTTGAGGCAGTGTTGTCTTTGACGGGGTCTGACGGGGTCTGACCGGGCGTCAAGACCCTTTGACCGGCCTTTGACCGTTTCGTCAAGGCCGGATTTCCTTTTTGGAATCCCCGTTTTAAACTCGTAGAACCACCGGAAAAATCAGGGAAAAATCGGATCATTGAGAGAATGGATATACCAGTCGATATTGTACCAAGCGGTCCTATAATGCGAACCCATTCGGAAAAATATTTATCCCACCCTGGCCATGACCGTGTTTGAACTTACTTTGAAGCTCTCCGCGTCATTCTTGGATGTTCAAAGTCACCTTCGGGCGTGTACTGTGAGTACAATTGAACAGATGGTCCTTGCTGTGCATTGCCAGATTATACCACATTTCTCATTGCAAAGACAACATTGATTCCTTTGACCGATTTTGATCTGACCGTCCCGCCACAGTTTTGAGCCATACACATGTTATATTAATTCATGATCTGACATCGGTATCACTATGAATCTTTTCACAGGCCATTCGGGGTGCATTTGGATATGGGGTTGCCCTGTTGTTCACATAGCAGTTTTCATACCGGTAAATCTGACTACCTTTCAAAATTGATACTGTAGGCAGGAGATATTCGTCCTGACCACTCAGAACATCGGATTATGGTCGGTTAAGGCTTGCTAGCATTGCACACGACCCTCAACAGCTGTAACGAAGGACTTTTCCAAATTTGGAAAGGGTCAGGCCGAGGGTCTGACCCGGTCAGACCCCGGTCAAAGGGTCAAATGGGTCAGACCTTTTTGACTCTTGGCCTGGCCTCAGACAACACTGCGTTGAGGGACCCTTTTAGGGGCTGTGTCTAGTATTTTTAGACACTGCCACCATTTACATTAGACAAAAAGGTATTAAAAATAGCGGCTGTGCCTTTGTTCGTATTTGGTTAATTGTTCGTATTTACTTACTCGGGGAAAAATACCCCCTACTCGGTGAAAAATCATCACTTGCGCAAACAATGGCAGAATTTTTTTTTGCAATCGCCGTCATCCTTCGGCATTCTCCCTCCCCCTTTCGGACTGGAAGAAAATGAAACGATGACGAACCGGTGTCTAGATGCAATGGAGCGTAACTTTTTGTATGGCATATTTATGCCGTTTTCAGTACTCAATATTGTGTAACGGCATATGATATACTTAGAATTGTGGTTGCAATGTTTATCACGGGAAATGGGGGGGCGGGGCATGGGGGTGCGGGGCATGGTGTTTGGCCTTGATTGGCTGCAGAGGCTGCGTTTGTTTGGCTCCGTTCATGTAAATACACAATGATAGCTTGGCATTTAGTGGTCGCCATTTGGTTAATTGCATCTGTGGCTGGTAAACTTCAATAGGGTACAAAATGAGATTCATGTACAATATTTAACCGCTGAGCGAAGCGCTCAAACGGCGGGGCCGTTTTCGGCTGAACATAGACCGTTACATTAGATAAAAAGCTACGAAATATAGCGGCTGTGTGCTTGTTCGTATCGATTAACTCGGGTAAAAAAAAAAGGAGCTGCTCGGAGGAAAAACATCATATGCATAAACATTGGTTAAAAAGTTTTTTTTGTCATTGCTTTAGTCGGGCATCACCGAATATCGGTTAATGCCGGACGTTTATTGCGTGACTCTATTTTCAATTGTAGTGTACGATTTTGGCCTAAGGATATGAGTGCTTAATTTTATGCAGCACATATGTGTCTAGAATCAAAACAGACCCTCGTGGACTGAATCCGAACATCTCTGCTATACATCACCACAATATTGCAGCCTCTGGCACACATCACCAAATTTACACCATACACAGCTCCGTCCGACTTTAATCAGTGAATCAATATTTGTTGGGATTTATTTTGAGGCACAATGGGCTTTCAAGGACTGCACTGTTGAACCAGGAAAATAAGCCCACTGGAAGAAAGGGGTATCGAGGTCGGAGCCTTATCAGGAGCACAAACGGAGCACAGACATAAAGGGGTGGGAGACAGCAAGCTGCACAAGCAGCCATGAAGAGTTGAGAGCGGAGGCTTCCATGGAGATGCCAGCAGTGCAGCAATGAAGTAATGAAGGAGGTCGCAAGAGCAGACACAGAATTCGCGCCTTGATCGCAACTTTATTTGAGATAAGATTAGATGACAAAGGGGGGGCCTCCTTGATCCGCTACCACCATCATCTTCTGCTTTCCCACGCTGGCTGGCGCTAGTGGTGAGATAACATA